>JAOTOM010002819.1:80000-120296 GCA_034440615.1 Ashinkailepas kermadecensis | reverse complement strand
TCCACCCGAAAAGGTGATAGACCCATCTCACTTACTAGCTGTGCTAGCAAGTTGGTAGAGCGCATGGTCAACACACGATTGAGACAATTTCTGGAACACAACGATCTTCTTCGACGAATTTCAGTGCGGCTTCCAGCGTCAAAATCAACTACAGACAATCTCATTAGATTAGTACATGACATCAAAAGTGGTTTACGCATCAAATGCACAACAATATCTGCCTACTTAGACATCACTGCCGCATTCGACCGAATACACAAGTCCGCACTGACACTCAAACTCCGAAAGATAGGCATACGTGGACACATGGCATACTTCATTCTTAATTTACTCAGAGACAGGACCCTTAACACGCGCACTGGAGGGGGCGAAATCCGCCCACCCCTCCGGTTTTTCGCAAATAACTGCAGATTTTACCGGTCGATATACGCAATTTTCTGTGTACCTGCCTAGAAATGAACGGCACGTCGTTTTAAAGCAAGAAAAATTGAAATCGGCCGAAACATTTTCAAGTTAGGGGCCGCTAAAGTCAAAAAATGTTTTAGCGCCAGACCACCAAAATCGGCGCTGATGCGCTTCCAGTATACTGACAAAGGGAAGTGTTCTAGGCAACACTAACGACTTGTTTGATGCATATTGATATGCTGTATAGTTTCAAGGTCATGTTAGGTCACCAAGGTGAAGTCAGGTCAAGTTCATGACAGGTTAATGGAACCAAACTTGATCAACTGGAATGTTGCCATAAATGCACTACTGGTTGTCATTTGTACTGTTTGTCATTGCGTTTCCATACTTTATTCATGTACTTCACTCCCTTCTTCACGAAGCCGATTGCTCCGAGCTGCCCGATGGAGCAGTCGGGCGGGCGGCCGGTTCCGGTAACTGGAACAGGTAACTGACCTGATAAAGTGGTGCTATATAGGTGACCTGAGGTCAAATGTTGGGTCTAGCATCTGCATTGCATCATTAGTAATGTCCAAGACATCATTCATGCCCATTTTTGAGCATTTAAACACAATCACAGCGATCCATAACGATGACAAGCCAAGCCACGCAAAACCGGAAAATTTTGCCAATCTGACCTCATTTAACCTTGAAGATATTGACCTAAGGTCACGAAAATTGCACACAATAGAGTTCACTACCGTGCCCATCCACCCTGCGAATTTCGTTCCTCCAGCTTTACTAGGAGCCGAGATCTTAGGGGGGCGGAATCCGCCCCCCCTCCAGTGCGCGTAATTCTCAGAGGCCCTCCAGGGCGCGTGTTAACCCGCGCCGTCTTGGAGGGGGGTTGATAAGCGCTCCCCCCCTCCCACTGAGGTTTTCCGCGGATAGTGAAAGAACGGCGCGCAGTAGCGCGCCCGAAATTTAGCATACCATTTTCCACATGAATTTGACATGTTATGTCAAAATTATGAGGTCAGGTCATCTAGGGTCAACGAGTTAGTCAAGGTCAAATGAGGTCACCTCCAGAAAAGTTCAACCCGTCGTCACGCTTTAACGGATAAGGATATTTTAATGAAACTTTCAGCGTTTGCTTATCTTTAGGGACGAAACAAAACGCACGAGAGGAATTTTTTTTCTTCCGTTTTGGATTACATATTATATTTGTATATTTGCCCATTAGGGCTAAAATCGAAGATTCTGGCTAAGGTAAGCATTATGAGAGCAAGTTGATTTCAAACGACGTTTTCGGTTCACTCTACCCATTAGAAAAATAAAAATTAAAGAAAATTGAAAACTGAAAAGTTCGAAATTAAAAAAAAAAGACAAGATTTTTGTGTGGGCAAAAATGTTATGGCCATGGTCCATTTCGCCTTGCTTTTCTGATTCAAAATAATTGTTTTCTTCAAATCTCCCCAAAATGAACTCCCCAGAGCCAAAAACATGATGCAGTCGTGAAAACCTAGGCCTCCTAGTGACGTCACTTTTGGAGGATAAATGTTTGGGGTGGTCTCTGGGCCTACTCGTCGATCGCTTTCCGACGACACCTATTTCGTTTTCGTGCGGCGCTTAGTTTGAAGATTAGAGGGTTTGTATCACCCCTCCCCCACCCCGAGACGGGATGTGAGGATATGGCTGGAAAGACGGGTAGGGTTATGGTACGATGTGGCAGTGTCATATCAAGCACCACAACTCAGGAGCAGGGCCTGGCGCAAGGGAGCGTGCTCTCACCGGGCCTCTTCATCATTATGATCAACGACATACTTGCTGACCACACGAACACTTCACTTCAATACTCACTTTTCGCGGACGACATAGCCATTTGGACAACATCACAATGCTTCCTTAAAGCTGGAAAGCCATCCAAGCAGGACTAGACCACATTTCAAAGTGGTGCAAAACTTGGGGCTTCGCCCTGTCCGCAGAAAATCGGCCACCGTCACATATAGTCGTCTACGCCCAACACCCACAACTCTACTTAAAATCGATGGCAAAGCCATCGAACAGGTGAAATGTTTCAAATTCTCTGGAGTACATTTAGACGAAAAACTCAGTTTCAACACCCACATCACCTCCATCACGAAGCGATGCGCGAAGCGCGTCAACATACTACGTGCACTTGCAGGCACAGACTGGGGCGGAGACAGGAAAACACTACTGCGACTGCACACATCAATCATACGACCCATCCTAGAATACAATAGCATCATGTTTGCTACCATTTCAGAAAGCCAGAGCCGAAATTTAGAAATCATCCAAACAGCTGCATCAGAGCAGCCACAGGTGCCCTCAGCACCACACCGATAGCCAGTCTTCTAGTGGGCTCAAACACGCTCCCACTCTACATCCGGAGGACACAACAGCTGTGCCAATACCACATCAAAATCAAATCCATTAAAAATAATCCAGCACAGCGCTGCTTTACGCCTGACAAATACGACAAGAGCCGATTTGCGCGCAAACTTTCACCATATAGCATTCACATTTCCACAGCTCTCTCAGATCTTAACTTCGCAATGCCATCCACTGCAACTCGTCCGCCCACTAGGCCATTCTGGACTTTCAGTCAACCAAAGGTCGAGTACTTGCTCTCGGAGAAGAAATCCACTATCACATCTGCGGAAATTCTTGGCCTCTTCCACAAGTTCGCCGATGACAACAAACACAAATCACTCGTATTCACAGATGGGTCGAAACACGAGGCAAAGGTAGGCATCGGCATCACTGGACCAGGTCTCAGACTTTCCAAGCGTCTACCGGATAACTTCTCCATCTACTCCGCTGAAGCAATGGTCATTCTGGCCGCTATCACCATTCTCATGAGACGTAAAGCTAGAAACGTAGTAATTTGCTCAGACTCCAAATCCGTCCTTCAGTCAATTAGCAACACCTACGACTGTCCACATCACGTCATTCATAGGATCCAACAAATCGTGGCCCATAACGTAAACATGAACTTTTCCTTCTTCTGGATTCCGGGCCATGAAAACATCCCAGGTAACTAAGAAGCAGACGTGCTCGCAAAGCAAGCCTTAGCATCAAACACTTACCCTAGCGTGGAATATTCGGCAGACGATTGCAAAGTACTCCTACAACACCACATTCGCCAACATCAACATAACACATGGGCACAACACATCTCAGCACAACACAAATCCGACCACACCCACGCAATCAAACCAACAGTAGGCACATGGAACACATCAAATCAATCTCACAGACAAAAAGAGGTCATCCACACTAGACTTAGAACTGGTTGCACAAAACTAACACATACCCCGTTTACATGAGAAGGTCAGCCGTAAACGAAAATGTCCTATCTGGTCGATTCGCAAAAGTTCCGATCGCGCGGTCCGTTCACAAGAGCACAGCAGCCACCTAATCGGATCTTTACGATTTGACGGCTGACGCAATGTGATGAAAAGTTCTGAATATTTGGCGCATTTTTGCGCTTCTGACGCACCTGCTTCGAGCAACGGCGTACACAGGCACAATGTATCATCAATGATCCACGTAGTTAGAGGTTGTTGGGCAGATAAATAGGGAATATTTGAATTCGAAGGAATCGCGTAGCCGATGACACGTTGTCGATGACAACACAGCCCTTTCTCCTTTGTGAATCCAATAGTGCATTGTTTCCAGACTATGTTCTATAGTACAGGTTCCAGACTATGTAATGGTGCATTGTTCCAGACTGTGCGATAGTCAAATAAACAGGGTAAATCAGGTTCACTACGCAATGCAAGAGAAAAATCAGCAAAACCCAAACGCTTTCACAAATCCGCAAGTTAGAACACTCCGCCAAATCGCCAAACTAACGGTTGTGGCACGCACTAATAACGTGACGTCTCAGCGCCGAATTCAGCTATTACATGTCTGATTTTTGTGTTTGATAACTAGGTTTGCAATTAGAATTAAAAACAAGATGTTTATTTTTCATAATTACCATAAATTTACTCAAAACTTAGCAGCCTCAAGATGTGTCATGACCCTTGCAGCCGTACCGTTATTTGTTCATGATTGGCGTTAATCGCAAACTTCCACCTACCGAAGCGTAAATTTGCGTTAAGCTATTCGCATGTTTTGCTATGCAAAAGCCCATTTACAAGAGCATTATTTTCGCAAGTTTTCCTAATCGCATCGCATTCGGAAGTTTTGCTGCTCATGTAAACGGGGTAACAGCCTCAATTAGACGGTGACCAATATACAACACCTCACTGTAGCACCTGCAGCACCACGTTAAGCATAGGCCGCATCCTGCTAGACTGTAGTAGCTTTAGCTCTCAAAGACAACCACTTAAGGCATTCTGCCAAAGAGAGGGCATCACCCTATCGCTTCTATCGCTTCTCGGTGACGAGCACCCAGGACTCCTTCAATTGCTATTTGAATATTTGTACCACAAAACTAGCAGGAGCACTGTAGGCACCACACCACCAACACTCACATCAACTCGCAATGCATGACCGCGAAACGCTCGTAGGAAACACGTATATAGCCATCCCCGAATGGCGTCGGATGTACATGAGCCGATTTGATTCCCAATTAGAAATAAATGGCTACCTAGCGGGGCCGTCGGACGTAGAAGAGCCGACTTGCTTCCGGAAAAAAAATTATCATAACGTAAAACGACTACCCAGAGGAGCCATCGGACGTCGATGAGCCGAATTGCCTTGCAACTCATAACGTAAACGGCTACCCAGAGGTACAGCGGACGTAGAAGAGCCGCATTGCAAAACACCGTACTAACCAAACTGACAACCCTACATGCCATGCTTAGACTATCCCGCTACTAACAACTAACACGCGACGGCCGGCGTGATAGGACAATTACCTCCTTGTTCGCACGATAAAGATCCCTCGGTGCTCTTCGATAAGAGTAGGCTAAAGCCGGCACCCTGGAAAAAAATCAACTTCTCGCCACTCCCAAAACACCCTCCACCCCCACCCAAACTACACATTATTTTGTGGAGGAGTAAAGTAAAATTAAAACCATTTATACATCATATAGATGTCCCCATCCCAGCCCCGCCTTCAGCACCTAAAATATCACCCAAACTATAACGTAAAATTCCCTTAACGTAAATGTCCACTTGCCTGCACCTTGATTGCAAACTCCCGCTTTTATATACAGACATGTAACGTACTCGCTTTCATGGCGGCGCAAATGACATTTATGTTTTTTTTCTTTTTTTCATCTTTAGCAGAGGCAAAGTGCCATCCGCTAGAGATATGCTACGTTAAAGAAAGAGTTACTTTAATCCGGCTTATGTGGCATCCGGTTATATCAAATAAGAAAGACACGGCACGCCTAAAAAATTACTCCCCCCCCAGCGTAGTGCATTACGTTGCTCGCGATGCATACCGCTCACGTTTGCTGCTATTGGTATTGCTGGGGGAAATATAACCGCATGTTGTTGTTGGCACATATAGATTGGCGGAAACATAATAACACATAACGAAATCCCGCAAGAAAATATGTCACACAATTTAAAAGATAGATAATACCAATCTGAATGAAACCGTTGTATGAAGTATATTACTTGGAAAGCAAACGGCTGCGCATAAAGCAAGCCGAGGAGCCGTGCCGCGTGTATCGAATGCGAACCCAGATGGGTTTGAGGCCCAGCGGGCTTCTTGCCAGCAACTCTGTGTGACGCGGCGACACGTGCCGACGGCGACACTCCCACCACAACCGCCTGAGCTATGGCACGTGCCGACGGCGACACTCCCACCACAACCGCCTGAGCTATGGACCGGCGTGACGTGGCGACACTCCCACCACAACCGCCTGAGCTATGGCACGTGCCGACGGCGACACTCCCACCACAACCGCCTGAGCTATGGACCGGCGTGACGTGGCGCCTCGATCAGGATGTAAGCTCTGGGTCACGGCCGGGTGACCTTTAGCCGAACAAAGGTCGGCAGCGTGAGCCGACGCTGCATCCTGTGCAGCGTGTGTGCGTCCACATCAGTGACCCGTGGCATACCAGGCGAGCATCCAGCGATTTCTATTGCGGGTACGTGTTTCCGGTTGGAATGCCGCTCTTCCAGGGGGTCCATATAGCGACAGAGCATGTGGGGTGGGGTGCTTTCTGAATTTTTAATCACCAGCGGATTAATTACCAGTGTGACAATTCCTACGGGGAGGTTTTTGATGACGAATACGCATTTATAACTTCGATGTCTCTGGTTACTGGGACACCTTTGAGATATGGCCGGAGCAAAATGGGTATTTTCGGCAATACCTTTGGTCACATGAGCACCTATTCAGAGGCCATTTAGGGCTCCTTCGGTGCCTTAAACCACCATCGATTGTTCCTGCTCCCGAAGGGAACAATCGGCACCTCTTACTTATTTGTCTATAGGAATGTCTCTTTGTATTGGTCACGTGGGGTCACATTCACCCTGTACGACTTTATACCATCTCCTGTAGCATACAATGGCGGCACTTTGGCTTGGGGCTATATCATAACATCCAGAGTTCATAACGTCCAGAGTTCATAACGTCCAAAGCTCACAACGTCCAAGTATCATAACGTCCAAAATGCGAAATAAAGTCCAAGAAAGTCCAAAATGTCTCGGATAGGGTGCGTTCATAACGTCCAGAGTTTATAACGTTCAAGGATCACAACCTCCAAAATTGGCTTCAGAGGGAGCTTTCATAACGTCCAGGAATCATAACGTCCAATAACGTCCAAAAATAGTTCCTCAGTTGTCCGCTAGAGGAGCCAGCGGAACCCTGGTGGTGAAATCGTGCGGTTGCGTCTCCATTTGCTGTCAACAGGTGGCAGGAGTGTGCAGTTATTGTCGCATGGTACCTGGCAAATGTGCTGCCAAATGTGATCTGGTGGTTTCTTCCGGTGTGGATTCTGAAATCTTCTCCAGTTCCTCTAGGGGACGAATACATTTCCTCAGAGGGTCGCCTTCGGTGGGAAAATTCGTTGAGCGGGTGCAGGGGCTGCGCATGAGAATACTGAGGCGGAACCTTTTCCTCCGAACAGAGCGCCTTTGGCTGGAAACTTCGTTCCAAAGGGGTGGGGAGGGTCTTTTCCGGTCGGACCGGCGCCACCTCACTCTGGGGAGCGGGGTTAAAGACTGCCGTGGGACGCTGGGGAATGTATCGGGGATTCGCTGCTTATCAGTTATCAGCTATCTGGACGGTCAGCCAATGCCGGAACACTGGACTTTGACCATGAGGGGTGCGGTTCACCGACGCGCCGGGCCAGGCATCGTAACAAGCGGTGGGGCATAAGTTTGAATGCATACAGTTCAGTTTAGTGAACACACAGCAAAATAGAATGGGCGATATTCGAATCCAGTGATATATTATTGAGGAATAAAAGCTAGGAAATCCATTTATCGCGCATTCTTATTTTCCTCGCGATATTCACAATAGATAACCTCACGGCCTAGGATAAAATACACATAACTTGTTATGTGCGTTGCAAGGAACATGAAAATACAGGAGTTACGCCCAAATAGGGAAAGCAAAACTGGACTCATTTCGGCCGGATATGGTGAATACACGACTAGAAACTGCTTGAAATGGTTCTTGTTCACTCTGGTGGAGCATTATTGCAAAGCGCGGATCCAGGCTGCAGGGTGGGACGCATATGGTGCAACAGATGGCTTTAATCTGATCGTATTTGCAAGGAACAGCCGTGCATCTATGTCGACCCCTCGTTGTTATGTCGTATTTCCGCCATTTAGCGGAAAAAAATGCCGATTGCATAAAATGCATCCATGCAACAACGGCTTGACGGTTATGTGAGGTACTTTTATACTCATTTTAAGAACATGACATCCCTTATTTGTTTGTTCTGGAACCGCTCCTGCCCTGTCCGTGAAGTGCAAAAAAAATATTGCGAGGGGTCTTCAAGAAACCTGCTAGCCCATTCAACGCGAAATCGCCAAGTGAGAGGGCCAAAATACACCCAATAATTTATATTTTGATGAAAATAATTGTGTGGGGTTATCTGATGCACCGAATCCAGCCGTGCCATTCCTAGAAAGAACAGATCAATGGTCAAGGAGTTACAGACTGAGGCATTTGCCGCCCCGGTAGCTCAGTTGGTTAGAGCGCTGGCCTGCACTGGTCTCCCCTGTCCTGGCAACGCAGGGTCCGAGTCGCTTCACGCGCTCGCATTTAGCCCCCGGCTGGGAGGGTCAGTTGGCAGCTGGCCCGATAAGGCCGGGGACGAGGTACCGGGCGGCCGTGTCTGTGCATTGACGGCACGTTAAACTTTCGGTCTAAATTCTGCCGTTGAACTGGAGTTCATGGATAGGGTGGTGGGGCCGGGGTTCACGCAACAAGCTCTGCTTAGCAATAGAACCCTGGTTCATAAAGCCACCCCAGCAAGAATTCGGATTAAACTTTTTTATTTCTTTTTTAATGTTATAGGTCACCTAACAAGGGTGTCTTTTAAGGTGTTTAACTCGATAAGGAACGATCCAAATTATGCAAACGTATGTATAGATGAACTCACAATAATCCACTGCATCTTTTGGCTCTTTCGGAATTTTCCTTTGCGGGCTATTTGAAACGTGACACTGTGACCTAAGGGCACACGACCTACTTTAACTTTCGGAACAATCACAATGCGATCTTAAAAAAGTGCAAAATTGAAGTTCGATATTTTATCTTTCGAAGCAAGTAATTAAAAAACAGGGTATTTCCCCGAAAACTCTACATATCCGCTCTAAATTAAGCATGGATGGATATTTTTGCTCTAGTGTATATTTCCTGTTTTAATATGTTCCTCAAACTGTACATCACTGAAGTATAAGCTTGTTCACGATCAAGGCACGTGCTGGGATGAAAACGTTGGTAATCTGAGCCTGAGTGTTATGTTGCAGAAGTATTCGAACACATGATGTCAAAGGTTAAACAGATATGACAAAATTTCTATAAATTGTGGTAGTAGACGATTTATAAGTCCTACCTTGCGATGAATTACAAGGAGATATAAGCATCCACAGCACAGCAACCACATTATGATCACCGAGAAACCTTTCGCTCAACCATTTATTGCATCTCGAAAGTTAAAATATCTGCGAATGTAGTGAAATATCAGGAAGGGCACAAACATCAGGTTGCGCCGTGTTTCAGTACCCAGTGCTCACTGCTCACTCTGGCTGACCGTGCTGCCTGTGAAGCATGGCAATTTCTGAGGGTGTCGGACGCAGACAAGGTGAAAGCAAAGCTATTTTATGAGTCTGACCAGATCAGCCGCATGTGTCTCGGCAAGACCGACCGTGTCACGGTGTGACAGGCTGATGGAACTAAAAGTAGTTCCGAAAAGGCTTGTTTTGGGAAACTTGTGCGATATATATGATATATGCAAGGAGAACCCTGAAAACCCTCGCACCGGCTTCTTAACCTTTGCCGCCCTTCGCCCGAAGCATTGCTTCTTGGCAGGCAGCAGTGGGACGCACTCGGTGTGGGAGTGCACTTATCAGCAAAACCAGAAACTGTTCATATCCGCTCTCGGCCTTCCCGGTCTCAAAGGCCGTGACCTCCTCAATCACGCTGTATGTGGCAAGGATGCACAACTGTGAGGACTGCCCTGGTGAAGACGGGGTGATGAACTTTCTAAGGATTATCCTCACCGATAAATCAGGAGAAGAGAGTGAAAGTGATTCAGCCCCAGATGATGACATGGATAATGAGATTAGGTACAGACAGTGGATGAGCATGCATCAATGTGCACTCGTAGAAATAGTGTAGACCAAAGAGGAAAGCATGAGATATTTATGCCAGCAAGCCGTTAAGCTGACCAGACACCACTTTGTGGCTAGCAAACAAGGTCAGTACTTCACATACGCAAAGGCTACTGGCAAGGAGGGCGAAGCGATTGTCCAGTGCGATTTCTCTGAAAATTATTTATTTGTGGTGCAGGATGTAACTCAAGGCTTCTACTGGGATTCGTCACTGTGTACGGGGCACTAGTTTGTAGTGTACTGGCGTGAGGACGAGGTACTGTGCCATCAGAGCTACTGCTGTATCTCTGACGGCACAAAGCACGACACCGACATGGTGCATGCGTTCCTGCAATGGCTTATCCCAGAAATTCGGACCGCAGTACATGATCTCCAAGGATATTTATTTCAGATACGGAAGTGCTGCACAGTATACGAATCAGCATAACTACATCAATATGTGTTACCGTCAGACAGATTTTGTGGTACCCTGTGAGTGGCATTCTTTGTCGCATCTCATGGCAAGAGCGTTTACGACGGTATCGGGGACACAGTCAAGCGTGTCGCCGCTCAAGATAGCCTCAAGCGCCCGCTTAGTAACCAGGTACTGACGAAGGGGAACATGTTTCAATATCTGTCGCACAAGCTTGTCAACGGCATCAAGTTCATAGTTGTATCAAAGCAGGAGGCAATGAACGCCACGACCCACCTCATCGAGCGCTTCTCGAAAGCCGTCACGGCGAAGGGAACACAGGGGTACCACAAGTTCGCACCAGTGATCAACAGAACCGAAATAGTTCATTAACTGTCTACCGATGCGGGGCGTGTGTTAATGGTAACTGGGTGAAATGAAACGAGTTAGTGTGCGCTCTGATACATATTTTGTATTGTTATTATCGCAATGACAGATCATCAGTCTGCATTGAGATTCTGACAAGGTATAGGATGATGTGCAGATCTGTAGATCATCACATTGCATTACATTATAATACCGCACTGCAACACCTAATTGTATTGCATCGCATTGTGTAATCATGCTACTTCAATTTTATTACGATGATGTAGACAGCTCACGTTCCAATTCGATTGATTTCAAACTCAACATGTCTCAATGAATGCGTCCACACCAAATTTGTTCCCAAACAGTTCACGATGACTACACTTACTCAGTCAGTGACGTTCATCTTTTCGGTTCCAGAATGTGGGGTTTGAAACACCAGAAAGTTAATATTACAGTGTTTGGCGGAGTTATAATCCATTCAGTGTTGTCGGTGAAATATGATCGTACATTTTTATATGCTGGCATTGGTGCATAAATATATTGTATCAGGTGAAAAATTGATGTTTCTGTTCTTCCTACAAGTGACGATCTAGGATTTCACAAATCACCCTTCGTCGCTTCTGTATTTCCAGAATAGCATTGTGACACTCTCGAAGGTAAAACTAGGTCACGTTATCTTAGGTCACAAGTTCACGGTTTAAAAAAACGCGTGAACAGAAATTTCGAAACTGACACAAGATGCAGTGGATCATGACGAGTTCAGCGATATGTAGCTTTGTGCAATTTGTGCTACTCTTCATTGAGTTCCAGGCCTCCAAAGAGTTCGGTGACCACTCAAATATGTCCGAGGCTATAACTCCTTAACCGTTGCTTGGATCTTTCTCAAAATTGCATAGCAGCTAGAATATAGTGACAAGCTTACTCTATATGAGTATTTTCCTTGGAATATGAAGTGTAGGCTGTTATTTTGGTCCCTTCACTTGTCAATTTGTCGTGGAATGGGCCACCTACTACAATTCGTAGGCATTCCTGCCATTTCTGTTTAGCCCTTGACCTCACAACGAGTTAGAACACTTGTGCAACATAACACTCTATCAGATGACTAACATTATCATTCCCTCACGTGCTGCGAACGTCAAAAGGCTTGTATGTCAGTAACATGCCGTTCTAAACACATCATAACAGACCACGATAAACTAGCACAAAAACAACCATGCGTGTCTAATTTAGAACGGATATGTAGAATTTTAGGGACAAAACACAATTTTTATGTTTTACTCCGAAAGATAAAATATCGAACTTTATTTCGGCACTTTTTCACATCGCAATGTGACTGTCCCGAAGGTTAAATTAGCTCATTTAAGTCAAGATGTCACGATTTCAAAGAACCCGTGAGCGAAAATTCAGCAAAAACCAAAATATGCAGTGGAATGTTGTGAGTTCACCGATATATGCTTTTGCATAATTCGGTTTGTTCTTCATTGTGTTAAGGAACTCAAATACACCATTGTTAGGTGGCATCTCAGAAATGCCAGAGGCTATAGCTCCTTGACCATTGACCTGCTCTTTCTAAAAACGACATAGCTGGATTCAGTACATCAGATAACCGAACACAATTTTTTTTATCAAAATATAAAATATTGGGTGTTATGCTCTTGTCGATTTGTTGTTGATGGGCCTGCTGTAGATTCAGCCATGTGGAGACAAAAAGTTGACATTATGACACCAAATGTACATGAAAGCTGTGAACAGCCACCAAGTTTCGTGGAGCTACTCCAAATAGCAATTGAGATTGAAAAGCATGAAGAAGGGAGTGGGACTGAATCAGCATCATAAGGAATCAGGGTATGCATCACAAGGCACAGTATATGCTTTCGCTAGCACGGGAGAAATATGGGAAACATTGACATTAGTGCACACTCGAAGATGGGTGTTTTGGGCTGCAATGAATCTTGCGCACCGTACATGCGATGGATGGGTTCCCCAGGAATGAAATGGAATAGCGCAGTGGACCCAGTTAATTATCACATATCTGTAAATCTTACCATATCCATCCTTGTACAGAAAACTACTGAAACATACCATCCATTATAGGTGAATGAGGCTAGTTTCTCATAGCATTGCCCGCTCTTTCTGAACAGCACTGGTTTTGGTGTTGCAAGTTGGAATGGCTTGCAATAGTGGTGAAATATGTTTGTACGATTTCTTGTGTTATTGCTGTTGATATTGCACAAGTCTCGTGCTCACACTTTCAATCATAAGTGCTCTATCATACAGTGCATAAGTACTAAAGGTGTTAGTACTGTAGTGCATAAGTACTGGACAGAAAATTTTCAGATTGATAAGTGTAAATGAGAAATTAGCATTAGCAGTCACCAACCAGGGGGTCTGAACCATCACAACCCACCCCGGATCTGCAGCCATATGCAGTGGACATCAGATTGTCTGCATTTTCTCTTTAGGCCCATTCCATAACAACTTGACAACACCCAATATCATATATTTGGATGCAACTATTTGTATGGGGTTATCTGATGCGTCGAATCCAGCTATAACTCCTTGACAGGTCAACGGTCAAGGAGTTATAGCCTCGGGCATTTCTGAGATGTCACCAAACAAGGGTGTATTTTGAGGTCCTCAGTACAATGAAGAACAATCCGAATTGTGCAAAAGTATATATCGTTGAAGTCACAATAATCCACTGCACCTTTTGGCTCTGTCGGAATTTTCGTTTACGGGACATTTCAAATCGTGATATCGTGACCTAACGTAACGTGGCCTACTTTAACTATCGGGACAGTCACAATGCGATTTGAAGCGCAGAAATGTAGTCCGATATATTATCTTTCGAAGCAAAAATAAATAAAAATACAGTTTTGCCCTAAAAATATAAATATCCGTTCAAAATTAGGCATGCATGGTTGTTCCTGCGCTAGTTTATCATGGCCTGTTCTATAATTGGTTTAGAACAGTATATTACTGAAATACAAGCCTTTTGATGTTCGTGGCACGTATCCCATCACGTGCAAGTATCCCATCACGTGCAAGTATTCCATCACGATGAGTAATCCCATTCATCTTGAACTGCTTGAGAACAAATTTGGCGCGGACGCATCCATTGACACATGCTGAGCCTAAACTGAATCGCATTGGATCATGAGCCGTCTACATCGGTGGAATAAAATAAAGTAACAGAATTACACAATGCAATGCAATACCATAATTTGTTACAGTACAGCATTATAATGCAATGCAATGCAATGATCTGCAGATGTGCAGATCATCCCATACCTTGCCAGAATCCCAGTTCAGACTGACGATCTGTCACTGCGATAATATGAATCAACACAACCTCTATCAGCGCGCACACCAACACGTCTCACTTCACCCAACATCCATTAACACACGCCCCGCATCGGTAGGCAGTTCATAAACTATTACGGTGCTGTGGGTCAATGGTGCGAACTTGTGGTACCCATGTGTTCCTTTCACCGTGATTGCTTTCGGGAAGCGCTCGGTGAGGTGGGTCGTGACGCCCATTTCCTCCTGCTTTGATACAAATATGAATTTGATGCAGCTGGCTAGCTTGTGCGACACATACTCAAACATGTCCTCCGCCGTCAGTATCTGGTTGTTAAGCGAGCGCTTGAGGCTCTCTGAGTCGCGGCACGCTTTGGCTGTGCCCCTGATGCCGTCGCAAGCGTCCATGCCATGATATGTGACAAAAAGTCACTCACAGGGTACCCCGAAATCTGCCTGATGGTGACACACATTAACGAAGTCATGATTATTCTTACACTGCCGTCTGTGAAAGACATATTTTTGGAGGTCAGGTACTGCGGTCCGAATTTCTGGAATAAGCCGTTGCAGGAACGCATGCACCATGGCAGTGTTGTGCTTTGTGCCGTCAGAGATAGAGCAGTAGCTCTGATGGCACAGTACCTCGTCCTCACGCCAGCACACTACAAACGGGTGCCCCGTACACAGGGACGAATCCCAGTGGAAGCCTTGAGCTACATCCTGCACCACAAATTATTAGTTGTCGGCGAAATCGTACTAAGTAATCACTTCATCCCCTTGGCCTTTGCGTAGGTGAAGTGCTGGCCGTGTCTGTCAGCCACAAAGTGGTGTTTGATCAGCTTCACGGTTTGCGGGCTGAAATATCGCATGATACCCTCTTTGGTCTAAACTATTTCTGCGAGTATACAGCGATGCGTGCTCATCCACTGTTTGTACCTAATATAATTATCCAAGTCATCATCTGGGGCTAAATCACCTTCACTCTCTTCTCCTGATTCCTCCGCGAATCCTTAGAAAGTTCATCACCCCGTCCTCACCAGGGCAGTCCTCAGTTGTGCATCATGCAATCACGGTTTTCAATGTGTCACATACACACACATGCGAAATACAGCGTGATCGAGGAGGTTACGGTATTTGACACCGGGAAGGCCGAAAGCGGATATGAGCAGTTTTGGGTTTTGATGATAAGTGCACATGCACACCGAGTGCGTTCCACTGCTGCCTGCCAAGACGCAATGCTTCGGATGAAGGGCATCAAAGGTTAAGAAGCCGGTGCGAGGGTTTTCAGAGTTTTGCTTGTATATATCATATATCTCACACAAATTTTCCAAAGCAAACCATTTCTGAACTCTACTTTTGGTTCCATGAACTTGTCGCACCGTGACACGGTCGGTCTTGCCAAGACACATGCGGTTGATCTGATCAGACTCACAAAATAGCTATACTTTCACCTGGACTGCGTCCGACACCATCAGAAATTTCCTCGCTTCACAGGCAGCATGGCACCCAAACACGGTGCCACCCCTTGTTCGTGCCCTCTCTGATATTTCACTACGTTCGTATCTTTTTATTTTCGCGATGTAATAAATTGTTGTGCAAATGGTTTCTGGGTTATCGGAATGTGATTGCTATGTAGTGGATGCTTCTCTCTACTTGCAATTCATGGTAATGTATAACTCAGAAATCATCTACTGCCACAATTTGGAGACATTTCTCCCATTTTGTTTGACCCTTGACCTAACGAGTTAGAACACCTGTGCAACACAACATTCAAAATCAGATGACTAACATTATCATCCCATCACGTGTCTCGAACGTCAAAAGCATTGTATTTCAGCAATATACCGTTATAAATACATATTCATATAGGTCACGATAAACTAGCGCGAAAACAATCATGCATGCCTAATTTGAAACGGATATGTAGAGTTTTAAAAGCAAAACCCTATTTTTTACTTTTTTGCTTCGAAAGATTCTATCGAGCTTTATTTATGCACTTCTTTAAATCGCATTGTGACTGTCCCGGAAGGTGGTGGTTGTTGGTTTTACGACACGTCGACCGTTGAGTCATGTAACGTCGCCAATCTCTCACGCCGTTTTTTCGCGGGCGAAGAGTAGCGACAGATGAGACTCGAACCCACAATCTTTCGTTGTGAGACGGGTAACTTACCCATAGATTACTCGTCCCCATTTTTGTAAAATAGGTCACCTGTCCTAAGGTCACGATGTCACGATTTCAAATACCCAGTAAGCGATAATTTTGAAATAACCAAAAGATACAGTGGGTCATTGTGAGTTCACCGATATATATTTTTGCACAATTCAGATTGTTTTTCATTGAATTCTAGTCCTCAAAAGACACCCTTGTTGGGTGACATATAAAAATTGCCCGAGGCTATAACTCCTTGACCGTTGA
This sequence comes from Ashinkailepas kermadecensis, assembly GCA_034440615.1. Taxonomy (NCBI): domain Eukaryota; kingdom Metazoa; phylum Arthropoda; class Thecostraca; family Neolepadidae; genus Ashinkailepas; species Ashinkailepas kermadecensis. The sequence continues at coordinate 103,655 of JAOTOM010002819.1, read as the reverse complement.
CCTGATCTTTCTAAAAATGGCACAGCTGGATTCAGCACATCAGATAACACCACACAAATATGTTCATCAAAATATATAACATTGAGTGTTATTTTGGCCCTTTCAATTGTCGATTTGTCGTGGAATTGCCCATTCCATATTGAGGTCTTGGCCAATTTCATTCGGTTTGATTTGAAGAGCACACTCAAGAAGAGCTAGATTGGATTTCACATGGACGTATTGTGATATACTGGTGCAAAACACTATTTCTCTCTTCGTTCCAGTTGTGATTTCAATTCAGGTTGGTTGTGATAAGAACGTTCCGTCGTGATCCCTCTGCCTTCCCCGCCGATCTTCGATTCTTCTGGCAGCGATATTGACATGCAGATCCCGGAACCTCCGCGTCCGGTTTACAGTTATGTGTCATTGCGGTTGGTTCGAGGTCAGGAATCCACCATAGTTATCAGTCCAATTTATCCACCAATGGATTCACCAACAGCCACTCAGGCAATCATCTCACATAGTCTTTCTCAATGCAATGCCATAATTATCCGCGTTTCGTGCCTATTAAACCACTCGTTATTTCCGGCTATGCCTAGCCGTCACAGTCGGAACGCAGACATGGCTTCATGAAATACATAGCCAATCGGCATCTAGCGGATCGGTCACTGAAATATATTAATAAATATCCGTGTTTATCTAGTTATGGAGTTCCTAGTGGTTAAAATATTTGTTATCATGGTTTTCATCGCTTTTCAATCCCATATAACTATACATGCAGGTTTCCAACCAAAGTCTCCTACTTCATTCATCAGCAGCACGGAGCATATGGAAAAGTTCTTGACTGGATTGAAACATTGCTGAGGGGAAGGAAACAAAAGGTAGTATGCAATGGATATGAACTGAATGGAATAAATATGATTGGCGTGTCACAGGGCTCCGTTCTAGATACTCGTCTATTTATAATCTTCGTTAACAATATTGAGGTTAGGCTGAGGAAAAGGCTGCTCAAATTTGCTCATCATATCAACCTGGTAGCAATGGCTACGCGGCCGGTCCTCTGCATGGACCCGGCCGGTCGTCCGGTCGGCCAGTCCGCGGCCTTTTTGCGGCGAGCCGGTCGGCGACAAGAGACGTGCCCGGTGCGCTTATCGGTGGGGTGTGGGTTATCAGCGACAGATAACACACATGCCAAATCGAACGCACCGGGGTGTGCGATGGAGAAGGCAGGCTTCAGCAGGGGAAGGGGTGAACGGAACGCCACGTTTGCCACTGCCACCTGTTGACAGAAAACGGAGACACAGCCGCACGATTTCGTCAGGGCTTCGCTGGCTCCTCTAGCGGACAACTGAGGAACTATTTTTGGAAGTTATTGGACGTTATGAACTCTGGACGTTATGAAGCCTGGACGTTATGAACGCTCCCTCTGAAGCCAGTTTTGGACGTTGTGATCCTTGAACTCTGGGCGTTATGAACGTACCCTTTGCGAGACACTGGACTTTTTGGACTTTATTTCTGATTTTGGACGTTAATATCCTTGGACGTTGTGAGCTTTGGACGTTATAAACTCTGGACGTTATGAACTCTGGATGTTATGAATGCTCCCCTTTGGCTTCACCACTGGCTGTGCAATAAACAGAAGACCTCCAGCATGAATCCTTCCCGGGCAGTGTTGTGGCTGTTGTGCCTGCAGTACTCTGCGATGATGGTGCCAGGGCAGTGTCGTGATGAAGTGTGATAGGGCCACGCTCATATAATAGCTTTACTTTCACCTTGACTGCGTCCAACACACTCAGAAATTTCCTCGCTTCACAGGCAGCACGGTCAGTGAGAGTGAGCAGTTAGCACTGGGCAGCCAGACACGGCGCCACCCCTTGTTTGTGCCCTTCCTGATATTTCACTACATTGGCAGATTTTTATTTTCGCGATGCAATAAATTGCTGTTCGAATGGTTTCTCAGCTATCAGAATGTGATTGCTATGTTGCGGATGCTTTTCTCTCTTTGTAATTGATCGCAATGTATAACTCATAAAGCATCTACTATCACAATTTGGAGACATTTCTGCAAATTCTGTTTAACCCTCGACCTCACGAGTTAGAACAATTATGCAACACAACACTCAAGATCAGATGACTAACACTCTCATCCCATCACGTTCCTCCAACGTCAAAAGGCTTGTATTTTATCAACGTACCGTTCTAATCACATATTAAAACAGGCTACGATAAACTAGCGCAAAAACAACCATACATGCCTAATTCCGAACGGATGTATAGAGTTCTAGGGGCAAAACCATATTTCTTTATTTTTTGCTTCGAAAGATAAAATGTCGAACTTCATTTCTGCACCTTTTCAAATCGCATTGTGACTGCCCCGAAAGTTAAAGTAGGTCACGTGACCTTTGGTCACGATGTCACGATTTCAAATATCCTGTAAACACAAATTCCAAATAGCCAAAAGATGCAGTGGATTGTTATGAGGTCACTGACATGTACTTTTACACTATTCGAATTGTTCTTTATTGAGTTAAAGACCTCAAAAATTCCCGAGGTTATAACTCCTTACCGTTGACCTGATCTTTCTAAAAATGGCACAGCTGGATTCGGCGCATCAGATAACGCTAAACAATTATTTCCATGAAAATATCAAACCTATTGAGTGTTATTTTGGCCCTTTCATATGTCGATTTGTCGTGGAATGGGCCTTCTAACATCTCAATTATCTCATCTCTTGGTATTGATTTAACAGCTGATATCCAACACCAGCCTGCAAGACTCGATCCCTCCCGTGCGCAGAACACTTGGATATACTTTCACCACATCCATGCAAACATTAGCGGTGGAACTAATGGAACTATCGATGGATTTTGGCCCTATGGAACTATCGATAGACTGAAAACGGTTTGCTCCTTTGCAAAAGTCGGTAGTGTTCCGAATGAACGACGCTTGGCCCTCCACGTGCGGCTGCATCTCCCCTCAGCCACCTCTGCTACCCGTTCCGTGGCGTGGCCAGTGCTATTGATAAGTGCACGCAGCACTCTCTTTATGCAGCGTGGGCCTTGCAACGGGCCAGCGCGCGGTCTGACCGGGATCATATATTTCTTCTGATGAGCCCCAATGTAACCCCAATTTACAGCGTGAGCCCTGCAACTGGCCAGCGTGGGGTCCGGCCGGAATCATATACTTCTTCTGATGAGCCCCAATGTAACCCCAGTCTGCATCGTGAGCCCTGCAACTGGCCAGGGTGAAGTCTGACCAGGATCATATATTTCTTCTGATGAGCCCCAATATAACCCTCCCTCTACAGTCTCTCTGCCGTCTTCTGCACCTTACAATGTACTCCGGATGTTCCATCCGCAGCCGTTTCTGAATGTGTTCTCGTCTCTCCAGTCTCTTCTCTTATCTTGCTTAGGTAACCAACTGCGTTAATGGCGATGGTCTCGGAGGCTCTGTCAGCGGAGCAGATAACGATGATACACCATCCTGTGTCAGACCTAGTGGGGCGCGCGGTCGACTTATCGACGTTGTCTTCTTGCACGTGCGTGTAGCTCGCCCGCTCTGCTGGCGGTGACCTCTTCAGTGTAGTGGTCCAGCCATGTGCCTCGCGCTCTTTGCTTGGCCCGGGGCCGGGAACGGCGCCAATCTCGTGAACACCCTAACATGCAATAATGCTGAAATGTCATGTGTCTACATCCCTGTGTAGACGCCCAAAACGCAGCAGAACACAGAACACAGAAGCTGTATGACGCATTTGTATTGCAAGAAGTTGAGTGGCCAATTGCTCCCATTTCAATTTGAGGGCAAAGTCACAGGGTGAAATGATGTGATGATAAAAACTGTAAGTCATAAGAGAGCCTGTTTAAATATCGTTCAAATTTGACCATTGGAAATTGCTTGCACCTCCTATAGAAACAAGAATATGGCATTAATTATAGCAAGCTCACTCTGGTAGTGTTCCTTCAGAAACCCACCACAAGAAAGGCGTCACCAGTGTTATCTACGCTGATGACGCATAACGATCTGCATACCTACCTACTTGCCATTTCAATCACATTTTAAAATCGAGCCTACACTGACGTTTCCATGTAGGTACGTATGCTAATCTGTTGTTTGTTATTCCAAATAGGTAATCCTGTTATAGGTTATGCTCAAGATTTGGCATCTCATCAATAACATACGATGACCTTTCCTCGATGATTAGAAAATACAGTCGAAAGTAACTTTGCTCTTGGTGTATATTCGGGTACAACCCTTCGTCAAACCACAAAAAATCAACAATATCATCTAACGGTCGAATTCTCACTGCCATACTTTATTATATATGTCATGTCGTGCCTTGCTAAGCATAGGCTTTTTGATTCCGAAGACGCCTTCAATGATGCTACGTACAAGACACACATTTATGTCTTGTACTTGTCTTCAGGTTTCAACGGAGATTGCACCAAAACAAACGTAGTATACAAAATTTGTGCAAGCTGTGTCGGACTACATACATAGGGGAAACAAAACACCCAATCCGACTCAGATTCAACGAACACATGCGGGACATATTAAATAAAACAGCCAACACCTCTTTCGGAGACCACTTCAGAAACGCCCACGCACAGGATCACCATACATCGATTCCTTTGGACCTTCGGATACTATTCAAAGCGAAAGACCATGTGGATCGGAAGATCGCTGAATTATTACTCATTAAGGAACATAAACCTGACCTAAACTGGAACACAACCTCTTGGCCGATATTATGATACGATTAGTCGATAGGCATGCATCCACAGTGTGTGTATAACCTGCATGTCCAGTAGGTTATGTTCTATGAACGAGATGTGCGTATGTGGATTGTGATGAACAGTAGCTTCCGGATTGTTTTTTTTGTCTCTCCTTCGTCCTGATGCAGCAATGCAGGGTGTACATGTCTACCAAGGAAAAGCCGATAGATGCGATAGGCATGAAATGAGCCCCCACCACAAATGACTTGTTTACTTTAGTTAGCTTTAGTGTTTTCAATAAATATTTGTACAGTAGGCACCGCCGTGTGTAACCAATGTAAGCAAATGTGCATAAATGTATGTCTTGTACGTAGCATCATTGTGGGCGTCTCCGGAATCAAAAAGCCTATGCTTAGCAAGGCACGACATGCCATAGATAATAAAGTATGGCAATGAGAATTCGACCGTTAGATGGAATTGCTCAGGGGGTGCACTCCAGCATTTTAGTCCAATCAAAAAAGGGAGACGCTTGAGCCGACCAATCAGCGTTTGACGACCTCCGTCGATCGTGACAATGGTTAACAAATATTTTGTTTTTAGTGCGGCGAAACCGGTGACATACACATAAATATCTTTTTTCCCCTGTTAGCGATGACATTGTAATAAAATAGTGTTAAAGATCAAGATTAAAATAAAATAGCCCTTGTAGAAAATTAGCACGAAGAATGGAACAACATATGAATAATAGGTTCCACAAGTTTTGCCCTACGGCCTTTACTATTGTCACAATCGGTGGAGGTCGTCAAACGCTGATTGGTCGCCTCAAGGCTATAGAATTCAGGGTCGGCTCAAGCGTCTCCCTTTTTGGGAAGCGGAGCGTTCTACCTGTGTTCTATAGCCCTGGAATTGCTTATTGTTTGTGGTTTGACGAAGGGTTGTACTCGAATATACACCAAGAGCAAAGTATCTTTCGACTGTATTTTATAATCATCGAGGAAATGTCATCGCATGATATTGATGAAATGATATGTTCCTCGCCAGAGCTCTAAATAATTTATATACAATTTGGCATCAATGAAAAATCAAAAGACAGCACATAAATAATAGAGTGGACAATAATACGTGTCTGTCCACCTATACAAGGAGTCGTTTATTGAGAATAGCCAGATGACCAGGTATGAATCATATGCGAAAGCTATTGTGGATGGATGTGAATTACAGGCTGCCTAATCTATACGGGCTTAGTTCAGTGTTGACTATCTCTTCATTAAAAATCCACGTTCCTCAGCATTGCTAGGCATAATTGCAACTTGAAAATGAAGTGAATTTTGGGGATGCAAATGAAGAAATAGGATCACATATTAGTGGTTTTAAAAGGTTACGTCAAAATCTGGCACGTAGCTGGTTAGCTCCAGATTGTATGGCCTATGCTTATAACATGGTGTAGCTGTTGGTTCTAGTCGACAAGGAAAATTTATATAGCATTAACGTAAGCTGGTTTTATAGAATAATTAATGCGATTTAAGAGCCTTTGCATATATTTAAGAGTGCCCACCGAAACATAATTTAATTATTCACCATGTTAAATTATTTTCACCATTGTTCCATCAATATATGTGACCAAAATTGCATCCGAAATGACGTTAAAGAATCATGAAAATTGGGTGAACCATGTTTACTCCAGTCACCCTTGAAAACCGGCCCTAATCCCAGCATGCCGCTATCGTTCGTCATGTATATACAGCGACCACTTATCAGGCAGTAGGCCAACCCCTGCTATGCGATCGCTCGCCGTTTTTCCCCGACATTGGAAGGCGTATTTGTACAGTAGCTAATGACTATTTGCGAACAGTTCCACCTTCGCGTCACCTATTTAAAAGATGGATGGATCACTGCCTCTTAAATTGCAACAGAACACGAACGTGCCATCATGGAAAGGTTATTGGTGTGATGTGCTTCCTTGGGGGCATTCTGCTCACATATATCAAGAGTTGGTGAAGATAAGAATGCAAATGCCGAGAGAGAAGGAGAGATGGTTCGTGCTTTTTCCAGGACGAAGACAATGGCGTCTGCTTTTTCCTGAGAACATGCATCCTCGCAAAGCATGGAATGTTTAGGATGATACTTGCGTAAACCAACCCACAAATTAGCCAGAAATAACAACAATTATTTTCCTGTATGCTTACCAGTGTGTGCAATACGACGTACAACTTGGCTAGGCATGTATATGTCAGTCGTACAATGCGTCACCAAGCTCAGAGGCCACAAATAATTGCGAACAATATTTTCCGATACATATTTGGGACGGATCAAAATCGTGATAAACCAAGCTTGAAGTCGATTGAAACTGTCCAAGGGGCTGGTTTCGCGCCAAGCGCGAATGTGTTCCATTCGCTAGCGCATGAAGGAGGGAGGCAAAGGGAAATATTTCCGAGAATACAGGCCAACCAATGGCAACCAATGGCCGGGTGGGCGTTCTGCACTGCTGTTGTCGAGCCTCGGCGCTGTCGCGAGTGTCGCCTCGGCCACCGACATCCATAGGCTGTATACGCGGTCTCCAATGCCGAGCCGCCTGGGCCGACCCCCTCGCCCCCCCTCCTCAGACGTCGTCATCGTTGAAGCTGGCTGTCAGAGGTCCTACAGACTGTTGGGGTGTCACCAACCAAGACTTCAGACCTCAATTATGTGTTCAAAGGGGGAAAATCACGAAAAGACGGCAACTTGAACTCCTTGCTCTGTGAACACTGGCCATAAGTTTGATAAAACTGCTAAGATACTGGAGTAAAAGCCAAATTACGGCTTTGGGAAGCTATGCTGAAGACCAAGATCTGTGTAGGGTCTGGTGGTTAGAAATTAAATCTTAGATTGTGTGCATTCATGCATTGCCGGTGAGATCGTGATGTCCATAGTGTTGATAAAAGGCATGCTACGGTGTTTGTCACTTTGTTTACAAAACGTTCGCTATGCTGGCTCAGCAGTCAACGCACATGTGTGTTTTTACAGTGCTTTTTGTGGATGATGGCTGATATCGTAAACACATTTCCACGGCCGCTAAAATCGTCAGGCATTGAGTGCTGTAACGTTCACACATGTTCCTGGGCATATTTCCGTCATCATCGCTTCCGATAACGGGCATGCAAATGGAACTTCAATGTGCGACGACTACCCAGCTGCATATATATATATATGTATATATATATATATATATATATATATATATATATATATATATATATATATATATATATATATATGTGTGTGTGTGTGGGGGGATGGGTGTGTGGGTGGGTGTGTGGGTGTGTGTGTGTGTGTGTGTGTGTGTGTGTGTGTGTGTGTGTGTGTGTGTGTGTGAGTGTGTATGTGTGGGTGTGTGTGTGGGTGTGTGTGTGGGTGTGTGGGTGGGTGTGTGGGTGTGGGTGGGTGTGTGGGTGGGTGTGTATGTAAATACATTCAGCATGCATGTCAGATATTACATGATGATCTAGCTACGACCATACCTACCTATATCTGACTGTTCTACTCCATACTTTAACACAGGTATATATTGTGAATGCAGATGGCCCATATTATCAGGTTTTTCTTAAATGAAGAAACATCATGACTTCGGAAACAGACTCATAGTTTGGGATCAAGAGTAGCTGGGTACTTCGGTACCTAGGTAGCTAGACACCAACTGCATATAGACGTCCCTGCTGTGGTTTTCAGGAGAGGGTAACTACCCTGGGCTTCTAAAATGTTCTTAAATAAAAAATGGCGCATAGAATATTCAGTCATACTTCCTATGTTAAAACATCATAAAATGACATCCCTGATTTCAGCCACCAACTAGGTGTCCCAATTTGGTCCCCTTAATGCAGCTGCAAAAAAGCATCACGAATCATCATTTCTTACCGAGGCCACCGACTTCCCACGAGGCCAGCAAGTGCCGTCCAACCGAACTTCGTGCCATCTTTTAACCCAGAAAGGACCTCCCACCGACTAAGCCTATTGGGAGAGGTGGAACACACACGCAGGTCAAGGCTAGCCACCGATATCGTTTAGTTCTCGACGACGCCCTAGCACGAGCATCCCCGAGCCGGCAGGTGCTGGGTGGGGCAGGAAACGAGGCTGAACATAGGCCGCCGCCAACGTTACGCCTGACGCATACCTTCCCGTGTGATGCTCTTAGAAAAGCACCAGCCGACGCTCCAGCCGACGGGACAGCTGAAGCGGGAGCGGTCTTTGACTTGGGTCTTCGGCGGCCGGCCAACGCCTTCCGAGCCTCACCACGGCAGGTCCTCGATCGTCTCTCGTCGCTTTCCTCGGCAGGGCCCGTACTGACCGACCGACGTCACCTGTTGTGCAGGCGACTGGCGACAGTCGCACATCTTGGACGCCGGCCGACGCACGTGGGCCGATCGTGGCGCGCGAGCCGGCCGCCCAGGCCGGCTCGCGCGGTGGTGGCCGCGTCGAGAATCGCTCGCCGCCAACCCAAACAGCCGCGTGCGGTGTGCGGTCGAGGCGGCCCCGCCCGGTGGGCGTGCCGACGAAGGGCAGCTGACCGTACAGACAGCTAGCGCGACGTCACCAGCCAGCTGCTGCGACTGCTCTGCCTGCCGGATACTCGGCCGCCGATGAAACGTCGTCACTGAACAGACATGCATACTCGCTCTCACGTGGAACGATTTATTGTGTTGCTTTTTGGCACTCATTTTGTCAGGCGCTGATGTTCAGATGTGTTCGCAACTGTGGCAGGTTTGCGAAGTATTGGAGACAATCTGAACGGATTTTGAGTACATGACAGACCTTGTACTATCATTCCGGACAATTTCAGTGTACTTGTAGGTTTGTCCGTTCCGTGAAAAAAAGCCTTTCAGTGCGGCCAGCCCGTTGAGAAGCGGTGGAATGGAGAGACATAAAGCCATGTATCGCTTTTACAATTTCGCTGACTACGCCCGCTACCCTCACACTGCTTATCCATCGCCTCTGGTATGCATGCCTGTATAGTGATCAGTACGGCAAACGCGTACAATAATACGCACGGGCGCAATCAGATATTTACGACGAGGGGTGATTTTATTTTCTCGCGCCCTCATGCTCAAGGGGACCACCAGCGTGAGAGAGCGCCTCCGGCTTCCAAGGACCGCCCCAGATCCCAGCCGCGCCTAGAAAACTGGAACTGCTCAATCGAGTTCCATCGAGACCATTTTCGACGCTCCTCGTTCCGAAAAAAAATTCCCCCTGGCCGGAACGACTTATGGTGAGAAGGGAGGTAACCATGGACCCATTAGTCTCCCTCCGCCACCTAGATGCACTACTACTAACGTCCTCGTGGTTGCCTACAAAACCACATGAACTGATCAAAGCACACCCAAGCACCAGCACGTCAGCATATCCAGACACTTGTCTATGTACGTACGCAACTCCAGAAGAAGTCACGTCTTGAGACGCAGTCTGAAGCGGCACACATTTCGCTGATTGTGAGCATTGACACTGGCATCAGTCGACACTGGTGGTGAGCATGGACACTGGCATCAGTCGACACTGGTGGTGAGCATGGACACCAGCATCAGTCTCCCCTTGCCGTTTGTAAATGCTTGTCTAAAGTATAACTTTAATTTTGACCAGAAGCGTGCGTCTAGGTAGGCTATCTAGTTAGGCTGTAGACGGGAAGTGGGTGTCCAGGTTGGTTGGCCACATGGGTTGTCTAGGTAGGCTGTCGACCAGGAGCGGGTGTCTAGGTGGGTTGTCTAGGTAGGCTGTCGACCAGGAGCGGGTGTCTAGGTGGGTTGTCTAGGTAGGCTGTCGACCAGGAGCGGGTGTCTAGGTGGGTTGTCTAGATAGGCTGTCGACCAGGAGCGGGTGTCTAGGTGGGTTGTCTAGGTAGGCTGTCGACCAGGAGCTTGTATCTAGGTGGGTTGTCTAGGTAGGCTGTCGACCAGGAGCGGGTGTCTAGGTGGGTTGTCTAGGTAGGCTGTCGACCAGGAGCTTGTATCTAGGTGGGTTGTCTAGGTAGGCTGTCGACCAGGAGCGGGTGTCTAGGTGGGTTGTCTAGGTAGGCTGTCGACCAGGAGCGGGTGTCTAGGTGGGTTGTCTAGGTAGGCTGTCGACCAGGAGCGGGTGTCTAGGTGGGTTGTCTAGGTAGGCTGTCGACCAGGAGCGGGTGTCTAGGTGGGTTGTCCAGGTAGGCTGTCGACCAGGAGCGGGTGTCTAGGTGGGTTGTCTAGGTAGGCTGTCGACCAGGAGCGGGTGTCTAGGTGGGTTGTCTAGGTAGGCTGTCGACCAGGAGCGGGTGTCTAGGTGGGTTGTCTAGGTAGGCTGTCGACCAGGAGCTTGTATCTAGGTGGGTTGTCTAGGTAGGCTGTCGACCAGGAGCGGGTGTCTAGGTGGGTTGTCTAGGTAGGCTGTCGACCAGGAGCTTGTATCTAGGTGGGTTGTCTAGGTAGGCTGTCGACCAGGAGCGGGTGTCTAGGTGGGTTGTCTAGGTAGGCTGTCGACAGGAGCTTGTATCTAGGTGGGTTGTCTAGGTAGGTTGTCGACCAGGAGCGGGTGTCTAGGTGGGTTGTCTAGGTAGGCTGTCGACCAGGAGCGGGTGTCTGGGTGGCTTGTCTAGGTAGGCTGTCGACCAGGAGCGGGTGTCTAGGGTGGGTTGTCCAGGTAGGCTGTCGACCAGGAGCGGGTGTCTAGGTGGGTTGTCCAGGTAGGCTGTCGACCAGGAGCGGGTGTCTAGGTGGGTTGTCTAGGTAGGCTGTCGACCAGGAGCTTGTATCTAGGTGGGTTGTCTAGGTAGGCTGTCGACCAGGAGCGGGTGTCTAGGTGGGTTGTCTAGGTAGGCTGTCGACCAGGAGCTTGTATCTAGGTGGGTTGTCTAGGTAGGCTGTCGACCAGGAGTGGGTGTCTAGGTGGGTTGTCTAGATAGGCTGTCGACCAGGAGCGGGAGTCTAGGTGGGTTGTCTAGGTAGGCTGTCGACCAGGAGCGTGTGTCTAGGTGGGTTGTCTAGGCAGGCTGTCGACCAGGAGCGGGTGTCTAGGTGGGTTGTCTAGGTAGGCTGTCGACCAGGAGCGGGTGTCTAGGTGGGTTGTCTAGGTTGGCTGTCGACCAGGAGCTTGTATCTAGGTGGGTTGTCTAGGTAGGCTGTCGACCAGGAGCGGGTGTCTAGGTGGGTTGTCTAGGTAGGCTGTCGACCAGGAGCGGGTGTCTAGGTGGGTTGTCTAGGTAGGCTGTCGACCAGGAGCGGGTGTCTAGGTGGGTTGTCTAGGTAGGCTGTCGACCAGGAGCGGGTGTCTAGGTGGGTTGTCTAGGTAGGCTGTCGACCAGGAGCGGGTGTCTAGGTGGGTTGTCTAGGTAGGCTGCCGACCAGGAGCGGGTGTCTAGGTGGGTTGTCTAGGTAGGCTGTCGACCAGGAGCGGGTGTCTAGGTGGATTGTCTAGGTAGGCTGTCGACCAGGAGCGGGTGTCTAGGTGGGTTGTCTAGGTAGGCTGTCGACCAGGAGCGGGTGTCTAGGTAGGTTGCCGGTGCCATCTGGCGTTGTGTGTCATCTCATCGTGCATATTAAAATCGGGTTGTTGCTCATCGTGTGCTAAAATACACTACATGTGTATTACTTTCCTCCTTCGGTCCCATCTTCCATTTTTCTGTAGCTATTTCAAGAAGTATCCATGCCTGATGTTTCTCCGTTCTATATATCCCACATGTCTTATATGATAAACGATCATGAACGTCACCATTCCCCAAGCAAGCACATGTCTGAGAAGTAGGCAAAATAGTCATCATAGTACAAAAGAAAGTACTTTTCCACTTATGTAGCCAAAATAGGTAGGGTAATGAATATTCCCCATTAAAATCAAGGCAGGCACAAAGTTGCATGGCAGTGGAAGCATGCTTTGCTATAATCAACGCTGCTATATATATATATATATATATATGAAATGAATTGAGACCTCTGCTAGCTGAAACATTCAAACACACTGGTTTTGAATTACCCGTACTGCTTAAATTATAGTCAGGAACGACTAGCGTCCGGTCTCCAACAATATTGACACGATGCTCAGCCAGAGAGCACACTGTAATGCTGCCTTATTGCTGACCGAATGGGAAAGCTACTGCAGACTGTCGAAGCGTGCCATTTTAATGGAAGTCTCCTGGCTCCGTCTACGGCCATTTTTAATACACGATATTCATAACACGCACTGAAAACCAGTCGACCATGACTTAATACAGCAGGTATATGTAGGTTGGCGGCTCAGCTTCATTGCCTCGTTGCTTCCCTGCGATTGACCGCGAAAGTGTGCCTAGTGCGGTAATAGGCACACTTTGCGATACCAAAGCATTAAAGGAATCTAAGCCCGAAAAAATTGCTTACGGTGCCTGGAGGCTGAGCACACGGTAGGTTCCTTTCAATGTGAATATTTCACCTTAATATGAAGACCGAAGCGAACATCTCTCGAATGATACGTCAAGCAAAACAACTTCTCAATAAATGTTACTACAACAACGATACAGGAATTTGGGAGGTTACTATTCGTAGCTGCGTATCCACTCCATGGCAGAATACCAAATATTTGCAACAAAAATGTAGGTCAAGCGATCGGTAACCGAACGACTCGTCCGCGGCTAGGTCGGCTCGGGAGTTATTGATATTATCAAGTGGCCGAATATACTTCCCAGCCCGCAATACATATATGGGTCGTACGCACACGATAATTGGACTGCCATCGGCATCGGTACCTTTGGTCGTGTGGACTCGTCAACGTGGACACGTTGGCCGTGTGGCCGGTCAACCATCCGTGGCGAGAGGCCGGCCAAGGTTCGGGAAGTTGGTCATGCCATCGCGTTGGTCACCAACACCTGGAGCTCATTCAGCGCACGTTTGTAATGTGGCTGGCTGTCGAGTCGGACAAGCCTCACCACAGAATGGACTACGACAGTCCCCCAGCTCATCCTAACATGTGTTCAATCAGGTCCCGGTTTGCCGGGTTTCATGCCATGCTTTTGCGCAGTCTTTTCCGGCAAAGACTGAATGCGTCTGAATTACCACCGCTTTTGGACTGAATGGCGCACCACCAGGCCTCGGTCCCTCCGGGCACTGCCATTTCCGAGAGTGAACACCATTCAGCTAAACCTGTTTCGCCGTTCTGCCGAGCTGTACAACACTTGCTTGACACTCACCGTACAGTGGACTTTTCTACGTCCGCTCGCTGCTCTTCGACAAAACAAACTTGCACAACTACTCACGCAGTCCTGGCACATTTATATCGTAGCGCTTCACAGACATTTCACAAACGCCGGTATGGCGTTTTGTAACACGATCTTTTGGTGGGATTGCATTATGTATGCGACTTTGAAACTTGCTTGACTACATCAGCCATGGGGCGCATGTGTGCTGGTGTATGGCACCAATAAACAATAAACCATAAACAACAGACACATGGTGTGACATGTATCGGTCACCCCATCACCATGACCATGACCATCTAATACATTCAAATGTAAATAAGGTATGCGACAAAACTGCTGGTGCTGAGATCTGGATGAGGATAAACGCGGCATTTGAAGGAACGTTATGGAGGAACCCCACAACAACCTCACGCTGGAGCACATTTGGCGGCGGGGAGGAACTCCACAACAACCTCACGCCCGAGCACATTTGAGGCGGGGAGGAACTCTACAACGACCTCACGCTATAGCATATTTGGCGGCGGGGAGGCACTAGACAACGATCTCACGATGGACGGCGAAGCATACGAAAGAACCCTCACGCAACCTGCAACCGTCAACCTGTAGCCGTCAGCATGCAATCGTCAACGTGCAGCCGTCAACGTGCAGCCGTCAACATTCAACCGTCAATATGCAACCATCAACCTACATCCGTCAATCTGCAACCGTCACCATGCAACCGTCAATGTGCAACCGGCACCGTGCAACGTACAGCCGTCGACGTGCAACCGTCAACATGCAACCGTCAACATGCAGCCGTCAACGTGCAACCGTCAATGTGCAACCGTCAATGTGCAACCGTCAACGAGCATCATCCAAACCGTGCGAGTGGCGCCCATGTGACGTCAGGAAGCCGCGTGCGCTCGCTCACGGCTGACGTCAGCGGCAGCGATATTCTCCGATTGGGCGGCGAAGTGCAGCGCATTCACCCGTGTCGCTTAGCATGCCTTGTATGTACAGTGTTCGAGTGCAATCAATGGCTGCCGAACCATTATCCGCTCGAGTGCACACGACAACCATTGCCGCCATCATTACGGCGAAGTCTATGGCTTTCCTTCATTACACGGCGGCGTTGAACGAGGTTCGTCCACATCTACCAACAAGATCGTGTAGCATATTGGAAACAGAAGACATCTAAACTCCCGCTTACCTCGCTTGTATGTTCGAGCCTCGCACCTAAGCGGACGGATATTCTATGAACGTTTTTACCGCGTCATTATGGCGGAACCTTGGATGATGTGGAGCCTGGTAGGTCGTTGCAAGATACATTATTGGGTTGTCATTCAAGGCTGCTCAAGAATGCATGTCCCCAGACTAGTGGTTCACACGCAATCCACGAAAACTCCAGGGAGATATAGCGCCAGGCAGACGCAGGGTTAAAACAGCCCCCAATGTGTTTGTTTCATAGTTCGAAATACGTGACAACTTCGTGTCTATTATGTATGCTATTAATTTATGTCACCTGTTCATAACATGGGCTGAAATGTAGCTATGAACACAACGTCCTTACAGCATAATTAACCGGGAGGTAATTATTGCACACAGGGAAACTTAGTTGGCTTATTTCCGTGCAACGCCACGCCCGCTCCATGCCCGCACCAAGCGTGCGATTCCACTCACACAGTTCCTGGAATATAGGGTGTGATTCCAAGACCATTAGGTTTGCACATCGCCTGCAATCCTCTGCTACTTCCTTGGCAGCAGCTTTGATGGCGTTCAGGTCCAGCCTCAGCAACAGCGTGCAGTCGTCGCTACGTACAGTCACTAAAATGCCATGCAAGTGATGCGTCGTCAATTGCATCATCAGCGGTCCTCATGGCGGATCCGCCCCCGACGAGATTCCCGTCCTAGTTCACCCATGGACCCAGGTCAACTCGGTGCGGTCGGCGGCGGCGGTAGCTCAATGTTTCAGCTGAGAGTCTGGAGAATCAGAGGTACGGGGTTCGATTCCACGCGATGCCCGTCCTTTCTGCCAGGGTGAGAGGCAGGAGACGCCATGTAGCCTCGACTGGTGCGAAAAGGCTCACGATACTCTCAACTGGATGCTCGTGAGTGCGGGTGTGTGCTTGATCATCCATTCTCCTGATCATCATGTCTCAGTCTCAGTCAGTCAGTCACTGAGACAGTCAGTCTCAGGGCTCCTGCAGCCTTCTTATGCATAGATCCTGTACAAGTTTCCGAGGCCTCCCGACGGCCACAAGTATCCTCCGATAACCTCCACGGGCTGGCTCCAAGCGGCAGTCGCCTCCGCTTGGAGCTCTTTCCTCAGCCAGTGGAGGATGACCGTCACAGCCGTCGTTGCAAATTGTACAGTTGGTGCTGCTGCGAAGTTCATGTGTACCGCCGGAGGCGCAGCCAAGGAGTGGCCCGGGGGCCGTGCCCCATTAGCAACCAAACAGACACTAGATCAAACAAGAAATTTTGAGATTTCACCACGTAAAACCAAAAGTTGTTGGCGTGCTTCGCGCCCCGAAAACGTTCGCTGTTCCATGGCACTTTTTTGATCACCCCTTCCCCTACGAATATCCCGGTCGCGGCACCGGGTGCCACCATGCGAGCTAAATAGTGCAAATAGAGGAAAAGTTGGTGCTGCAGCTGGGATGCCTGCAGCACTACTTTGTCAATCCTCGCTGCCTGTGTACCAGGCCACCGTCTTCGCACCCGCATGCAACTTCGCATCCGCATGCCAACTATAGTCATCCAAGCCGACAAGTTGTGCTCACTTTCCTACCTGACTGAGAGTCGTGCTCGCGCTTACGCACTTGGCGCCAGTCGACTGTAAACGTGGTGGGAGTGTTGGACTTGGGCAGTATTGGCTCAGTTTGTACGTTGTTGCCTATATCACCTCGACGGCGTCAGCAGGGGGGGCGGGGCTTGAAGCGAGCTGTCGCACTCACCGGTCTGACATTCTTTCATTGTATGGTCGATACGGCCAACGTGCCTCGACATAGGCTAGCGTGACCTCGACCTTGGCCAATGTGACCTCGACCTCGGCCAACGTGTGACCTCGACCTCGGCCAACGTGACCTCGACCTCGGCCAACGTGACCTCGACCTCGGCCAACGTGTGACCTCGACCAACGTGTGATCTCGACGTCGCCAACGTCACCTCCAGATCTCGTCAATGTCGCTTCGACGCGACTTTCCGAAAATCGTGTTGGCGCCAACGTTTCCCCCTGTCAAGCCTTGCAATGGCCGCAGTGTGAGCAGGATGGCTGCCAAGATGACCCGCGCCAAAACAATCACATTTATGCTGATGTCGGATCGATGACTGGAATTGGGCGGAATCATGGATCAGAAGATGCTCTGGACGTCATCAGAGTAAGGGCACCACGACGCAGGAGGCAGCTGTATCGGCAGATTATATTATCGGCAGGCCAGCGAGCAGGGTAGAGCAGGGTGTAGGGGGGGAGGGGGGGGGGGGGGTGGAATGCTCAGGGCCGGGCGACGAGTAGTGGGATCACGACCAGTGCTGGATTTTCACTTCTCCATTTTGGGGCTGAAATTGTTCGTTTCGCGAAATCCTTGGTTTCGCGAAGTATTTGAGTAATATATGAAATAATGTCTAGTAGGTTTCAACAATGAAGTGCATCAAACTAGAAAGACTAGCTTTATGCTTCATAAAGCTAGAAAGATGGTTGGGATGATATATTTATATGAAGACATTATTTGATATGGAATTAATCTGGCACCCCGCAATTGTTATATCTGACGCGAATCAGCACAAACATTTGAAAAGGATGTTTCCGCTGAACAATAACAAATATTAAGCCAAGTAGATCAGCTGACTGCCACTTAATACTGGAAGTCATCCAATCAAATTGATGTAGTCATCGGAAAACCGTGCGTTAGCCAATGGGCTCATTCTGGTGACCTCTAGCCAGCTGTCTGGTGACCTCTGGCCAGCTGTCAAACCTAGACCTGATATTAAGGTATAAAACAGCAATGCATTCCCGTAAAGTATCGCAGGTTGTTCAGACGGCTGAGACCAACATTTTATGCACTTATATTTTTGCAGTTATTTTTCATACCATGTACGTGTGAAAATCCTTGATGTTATGCCTGCGCATATCTATCGAATCTGAAGTACCGACGAATTGACGAAACTGCTGACGTTGTAGAAACCTAGATCATGAATCTCATCTAGGTGCCTAGTCGGTGGGTAGGTTGTAGGTACACACATGGATGTTGATTTCCATGCTGTGGAAATCCCCGGGCCCCCAATGTTACTGAATTCGCAATGCAGTTTGTCGCGGCAGCGGCGTTGGCCGATCCCACCTCACAGCCATCGATGCAAACTACACCGAATTGTACTTTTATTTA
This sequence comes from Ashinkailepas kermadecensis, assembly GCA_034440615.1. Taxonomy (NCBI): domain Eukaryota; kingdom Metazoa; phylum Arthropoda; class Thecostraca; family Neolepadidae; genus Ashinkailepas; species Ashinkailepas kermadecensis. The sequence continues at coordinate 85,446 of JAOTOM010002819.1, read as the reverse complement.
ACACCTACACGTGCGCCTAGATCTCTACCACGACCAGCCGGCAGCGCCCCAGCTGCCCTAATGTCACACCGGCGCCCGCCCCAGCTGCCCTAATGTCACACCGGCGCCCGCCCCAGCTGCCCTAATGTCACACCGGCGCCCGCCCCAGCTGCCCTAATGTCACACCGGCGCCCGCCCCAGCTGCCCTAATGCCACACCGGCGCCCGCCCCAGCTGCCCTAATGTCACACCGGCACCCGCCCCAGCTGCCCTAATGTCGCACCGGCGCCCGCCCCAGCTGCCCTAATGCCACACCGGCGCCCGCCCCAGCTGCCCTAATGCCACACCGGCGCCCGCCCCAGCTGCCCTAATGTCACACCGGCGCCCGCCTCAGCTGCCCTAATGTCACACCGGCGCCCGCCCCAGCTGCCCTAATGTCACACCGGCGCCCGCCCCAGCTGCCCTAATGTCTTACCTGCGCCTGCCGTGGGTCAACTGGGGAGCGCCCGCGGCGCGCTGCCGACCAGCCGACCAGCGTTCGCGGAGCGCCCCCGTCAAAACGGGTCAGTCAGGAAAACCACAACTTTGCACACAATACACCTTTCAATACACAAGAAACTTAACTTACAATGCATACACAAACCACACCTTACAGTATACACAAAATACACCTGACAATGCACAACAAACTGAACTTACAATACTTACACAAACCACACTTTACATGATACATAAATTGCACCTTATAATACACAACGAACCTACCTTGATATACATACACCAATCACACCTTACATAATACATAAATTGCACCTTATAATACACAACAAACCTACCTTGCAATACATACACAAATCACACCTTACATAGGACACAAAACACTTAACTTACAAAACCTACACAACTCGCACCTTACACCGATTCAATAGGTGCATTTTTAACGATGTCGTAGACGTTTTCTGCTTCTGCGGTGCCTCATTTTCCACCTTAACTATATGTACCTGAAGGTACCATAGTCATGTCATGCCTTATTGACAGTCAAATTCTGTTTTCCAAATTGATAAGCTGTGTCGGTTTGTCAAAATTTATCGATGTAGTGACCTAAGTTCGGAGACTTTTTCCCTTTTGATAGGGTTTGCTTACTTCAGCTTGGATGAGGTTGGTGATTTGTCGACAACTGTCCTCCCCTCCCCCGTAGACCAGTTGGATCTACACCATTGTCCACAATCAAACTATGCATTGCTAAGTGCGCTTAAATCTCAAAGCAATCATCGAGATAACTGAAAACGGGTCAGTTTAATTCTGTAATTATCGTCGCATCCACCGATACATCCATGGGCGGCAATGGTCCTCCACCGCACCAGTCGAGTCTGAGACAACCATACCGAGAAAATCTGCGGTCGAGTCTGATATAACCATACCGAGACAATCTGCGTTTGAGTCTGAGACAACCATACCGAGACAATCTGCGGTCGAGGCTGATATACCATACCGATACAAACTGCGTTTGAGTCTGAGACAACCATACCGAGACAATCTGCGCGCAGCGTTTCCCTTGGTGCACCTTAGGGACAAACTTAGCAAATGTGATCGTTTTGTTTCTCCTACTTCGAAACAAGATAAAAGCAAAGCGATGTTTCCGTTTTCCACTACATACATTCTTATATTCTGAGAAGGTTGTTTGTGATGATAAACGCTGGTTTAGCAACATCATTATTTCATCAGCTGTTTCAAAGTAAAGCGGAGTTGGTAACCCATCGCACCGACCAAAGGAACGGTTTGACATTCGAGGACCATAAAACCGAAGTATTGAAGTACCATTAATACCATCGTCATTCGCATAGATCCATGGGCAACCTGAAAGGTTTGAAAGCCTACTACTTTTATCGCTCGGCAACTTCACTGCCTGACTAGACTACGATAGCTTATGGGGCTGGTCGCTGGAACTTAATAAACAGCCAAACACATGAATCGCGTTACATGAAGATGATTCATGTGCAGTACATTGTTGACGTGTCGACAGTTTGGAACATGGGCTCTGCTACAAGGATGGGGAAGAGCAAGTTTTCCAACAGCGGTGAAATGGAGCGACATTGTGCTCATCAGGAAACGTATTACGGACCAACCACCCAACATTCCACATTATATTTAGCCCGTGATAGCAGCCTTCCTTCGTAACACGCATTCAACAGTGTCTTTCTGCTGTCGACCAATTCCGACGTTTCTGAGCATGCGAAGAAAACATGGCCCGCAGCGCCGACCAGCGTGGCACGTGGCCGGGCGGACGGGCGCCGGCCGGGGTTCAGCCGGTACTCACCGAGTGGTGCGCGTCCAGCCGTTCCCACGCACGCCGTCCGCGTCACCCGTCCGCCACCAGCCGACGCCGCCCGGCCGTCGACGCACGTGACACGACATAGACGTCGGCGGCGTGACGTGGCACACTTCGTCGCATCGATCTCGGCGTCGGCGGCCAGCGCGGCGAAACACCGCGAGACGGGCCGCGAGCGGGCGGCCACTGGGGCCGGTGTCCGGAGCCGGCACGGGCTCGGCCCTACCCCGCTCTGACAAACACGCCCCACAGCCCGCTCCAGGCACTGCCGCTGGTGGTATCAGCGCCGGTGCGGGCTCGGCCCTGCCCCGCTCTGACAAACACGCCCCACAGCCCGCTCCAGGCACTGCCGCTGGTGGTATCAGCGCCGGTGCGGGCTCGGCCCTGCCCCGCTCTGACAAACACGCCCCACAGCCCGCTCCAGGCACTGCCGCTGGTGGTATCAGCGCCGGCACGAGCTCGGCCCTGCGCCGCTCTGACAAACACGCCCCACAGCCCGCTCCAGGCACTGCCGCTGGTAGTATCAGCGCCGGTGCGGGCTCGGCCCTGCCCCGCTCTGACAAACACGCCACACAGCCCGCTCCAGGCACTGCCGCTGGTGGTATCAGCGCCGGTGCGGGCTCGGCCCTGCCCCGCTCTGACAAACACGCCCCACAGCCCGCTCCAGGCACTGCCGCTGGTGGTATCAGCGCCGGTGCGGGCTCGGCCCTGCCCCGCTCTGACAAACACGCCCCACAGCCCGCTCCAGGCACTGCCGCTGGTCGTATCAGCGCCGGCACGGGCTCGGCCCTGCCCCGCTCTGACAAACACGCCCCACAGCCCGCTCCAGGCACTGCCGCTGGTGGTATCAGCGCCGGTGCGGGCTCGGCCCTGCCCCGCTCTGACAAACACGCCCCACAGCCCGCTCCAGGCACTGCCGCTGGTGGTATCAGCGCCGGTGCGGGCTCGGCCCTGCCCCGCTCTGACAAACACGCCCCACAGCCCGCTCCAGGCACTGCCGCTGGTGATATCAGCGCCGGCACGGGCTCGGCCCTGCCCCGCTCTGACAAACACGCCCCACAGCCCGCTCCAGGCACTGCCGCTGGTGATATCAGCGCCGGCACGGACTCGGCCCTGCCCCGCTCTGACAAACACGCCCCACAGCCCGCTCCAGGCACTGCCGCTGGTGGTATCAGCGCCGGTACGAGCTCGGCCCTGCGCCGCTCTGACAAACACGCCCCACAGCCCGCTCCAGGCACTGCTGCTGGTGGTATCAGCGCCGGCACGGACTCGGCCCTGCCCCGCTCTGACCCGAACACTCCGCAGCCCGCCCCGGGCGCCGCCGCTCCGGTACTCTGCCCCGCTTCGACGAGCCCCGCACGACGAGGCAGCCGCCGCGGGCGCCGGGCCGGAACAGAAGGCCCGCACCGGAACCCTTCGTCAGCAGGCATTCTGTTTGACTGCAGCCAAGTGGCAATGCCTGAGCATACACGGAGACATGCAGGCATGTTCCCCGATGTGAACGAGTCGAGGCCTCGATTCGTTCACATCGGGGAACTGTAGCCTAAGCTTAGGAAAATTCCTTACCTTCTCTCTGGGTGCTCGTCACTTCTCGGAAACTCCTGTCACAGGAGTCACAGAAGATGAGTCCTCTATCACAAAGTCCTCGGAGGAGATCGAGGAAGGTCCTCCGGTTGGCGACGACCCCGACTCCGAGTGTAGAGACGAGCATATACCCAAGCTGCACCCGTCACCGTCGCAAAACGTGCCTCAGAGAAAGCATCAGGTCGGCGAAGGCTGGCTATGCAACGGCCAGTTCGGTTCATGGGCCACGCGCGAGTTGGGACCGACCGGAGCCAGAGCCTGCGTGAATCGCCACGGAGTCGGTGCCGAGACCCCACTGCGTCAACCTTGCGCTTCCGCATGCTGGAGCGTGTTTCGTTCGGCAAGGTCGACTGTTGACACACTTCGGTTTTCGTGGCACGTCAAAAGCAGCCCCGCGCAGCTATGCCGCTCTCATCCGTATGCAAATCATATGCAATGTTTCGCAGCGTTGTGCTCCTCCGGATCCACGATTCGCATAAATGCAAAGCAGTTTGATACGAGGCGCCTGACGCCGCAATCAGAGCGGAAATTTCCGCTGTAAACATGATTTGGCTTCGGCACGGTCACGTTGCACATATCGGCTGGAGACGTACCTTACTGTGGGCAATCAAGCAGCTGCCAGCAGGCAGCCAAGCAGCTGCCAGCAGGCAGCCAAGCAGCTACCAGCAGGCAGCCAAGCAGCAGCAGCGGCAAGCAAGCAGTTGTACAACAGCAGCCAGGCAGCCAACAGCAAGTGGAGTCCTTGCTGCTTATATTCTGAGGATGCCGCATGCCGCACATTTCCGATACATTGTGCTGCAGGCTGCAGTTAGCATCGATACGGATCGAAAGCACGCAGGCGGTGGCCAAGTAATGTCAAGAGTTTTATAAATTCACGTTGCATGACGGACATGTGAAGTTATAAAGTCATAAAGTCATAAAGTGTTAAGGCTTAATAAGAGCCACAGGGGCCCATATGGGTTAAGCCTATCTAGAAAAGGTACTAGAAATGTACATACTTTCACACCAATAAATCCCTTATCTCAAGTTCCTAGGGAGCTATATATCCCAGCCTATCTAGTACCATTCACTTGCTACTGCATAACACACTCAACAATTACAAACTCCTCCCACAAGTAATGTCAAGAGTTTTATAAATTCACGTTGCATGACGGACATGTGAAGTTATAAAGTCATAAAGTCATAAAGTGTTAAGGCTTAATAAGAGCCACAGGGGCCCATATGGGTTAAGCCTATCTAGAAAGGGTACTAGAAATGTACATACTTTCACCCCAATAAATCCCTTATCTCAAGTTCCTAGGGAGCTATATATCCCAGCCTATCTAGTACCATTCACTTGCTACTGCATAACACACTCAACAATTACAAACTCCTCCCATCATACCCATTGTGCTACCATAGACAATCTCATCAGTATCACATCCCGAAGGAAGGTGCTGAATCCACTGCTAGGTACACCCTATATAAAGTTATAAAGCGTTTAGACTTAATAAGAGACCCAAGGGTCCATCCAGTTAAACCTGTAAATGGAAGATACCATAAGCCTGGTAAAAAG
>JAOTOM010002819.1:20000-75000 GCA_034440615.1 Ashinkailepas kermadecensis | reverse complement strand
ACGTGGATTAATTATTGGGTATAGCAATATATTTGATTTTATTTGCGGAGATTTCAGTTGTGCCTGGCATGAACCAGACTCAGATCCGGTCAGGCGTGCGCTATCTGATCTTATTTCTGATTATTCGTTATCTCAGTGTATGTCCAGCGTCCACCTATTCGACTGGCTCTCTTCTTGACGTGGTTATCACCAACTGTCGTGTCATTGTGAAGCGCTGCCGTACACAATTGTACAATGTAGTCTGCATATATTTGTCCGTGTTTCGTCGATAGGTCTAGATCTGACCGAGCATCGCCGCTGTTCGCTCTCGATGCTTTCGCCGTACAGATTCAAATGTTTTTTCTTGATTCTTCTTCATTATTTTGTTTCGGCCTGATTGGAGTTGCTTTTAGCTCTTCCTCCGGCAGCCTCAAATGGGACTGTTTTCTGGTCATCTTCCTGCCCGTCATTGACATCCATGCTCCCATCAGGACTATCAAAATCAGGAACCCCAGCGCCCCGGCGGTGTCGGAGGAACGCAATCTTTAATGTCGCCGCCGTGGTGCGCTGGTGTTTATAAACACAAATCTACGGAGTACAGGGACGCCAGCCGAGCGATCTGGGATTAGGCGTGATAGTCGCGACGATGTTGAGCGCGCATCCGCGAGGACGGGTGGGGAGGTCGATGTGACGCCATTTCAGGTCATGTGTCGGCAGCAAGCAGGCTAAACGTAAACTGCCCGACGCGACGGCTGATGACCTGACCAAGTTTTGTCGGGGTGGGCCCGCGAGTGGTTGGCGAGGTTAGGAGTCGGGGGGGCGCCGAATATTTCCTGCGGTTTGCTACGTGCCTATGCGTTCACCCGATGCCGTTGTCGCTATCGGAGCTGCGAGCCGTCATTTTTGGAATGAACGGCTCGTCGGCCTGCGGCAAGGACGGCATCAGCATGCACATGTTCAGGATGTGTTCTTGCATTTGATTAATTCCAGCATTATCAAATCCTATGTTCCTCATTGCTGGAACCCCTCCCCCTTTCATCCCATCTTCAAATCTGGCGTTCCCACAAACATTTCCAATTTCCACCCCTTATCTCCATCGTCCCAGTTATTTCCAAAATGTAGAGCGTGGCGTCCAGCAGCAGCTCAACAATTACCTGTCCGGAAATCACCCCCTCCTTCCTACTCAGCACGATTTCCGTCCTCATCTCCCGACTGAAACCGCCCTGACCTCCATATCTGACCAAATTATATTTGCATGTGACTAAGGAGAGGTTCTCTTCTCTGCCTGCTGGATTTTAGCAATTGTTTCGAGGTGATAGACCACTCCAAACAGCTGACAAAATTGGTCTCTACAGCATCGACACATCCTGGTTTTCGTCCTACCTACAGAACCACAATCAGAGTGCCAGGTTTACTGACAGTCTGGGTGTCATCAAAAATATGACCTATTGCCCAATAGCATGATGTGCGTTTTTCAACCATCATCCTTCGAACCCCTCCTCTACTGCGTCTACGCCAATGACCTCAGTCTGTTCGCTGCAGACTCAGTAGTTATCCAATACGCCGATGGCACCCAAGTTTTGTTCAGTGGTAAGAAATCCGAAAGTCAAAACGCCATCACTCACATGGAAGCAGCTTTGGCCTTCCTCGACATATGGTTTCCAGCCAATGGACTGGAAATTAACGCTGCAAAGACTTAGCTGATGCTCTTGAGCAGCCCACAAGATTTGCACACCATCCCGTATATCACGATTAAATTTCGCGATCACGATCTACCCACCATCTCGGAAGGCGAAATATCAGACTTATTTTCGATCGCTCGCTCAGCTGGGACTCACACGTCTCAGATGATTGATGATTATTGGGGTTTTAGGGTGCGTCAACCCAGTGGGTTATATTGCACCCACAACAAGTTTGCTGAAGATTACGTCAGATTGTTACATACGAATATAAAGCATCGGTAGTTATTTTGGATTAGAGCGCTTAACAGAACATATCTGGGGAAGCAAATTATTAGCTAGGCAGGTGCGTATATTACTTCAAATCCTATATCTGCAAGGAAGCACAAAGCTGTTCTGTTGTGTATAAATCGGGACTCATTTCCAAACAAGTCGTCCAACTTCATAGTATTGGCATCATATCCGAAGTGACGCCTAGGTTCTTCTGTACATGCTGGGCACGCCCAGCATGTGCGGCTGCACATGCTGTGACTGTGCACCATGTGCGGCTGCACATGGTGCACAGTCAGCGCGGCATTACACCTCACACATTTCGGTATTTCCTCCCCGCATAATAAATACCTATATGTTGCTAGCGTGTGACCAATTCTGAGTCGACATATGGCCACCTCTTCCCTTCTAGTTTGGCTGAAGGACAAGGGCCACAGCGCTAGGCATGGTTTGATTTACTATAATTTGTTGAACTGCACTTGATCCCATCTGCCCTGCCACTGTCTGAGAATGAATGATGAGATAATTGGGTAGTGGTCACTGGCTGGAAGTGGGAGCACGCTTCTACTTGGTGCTTGTGCTGCACGCCTTGCAGCCTGATCGGCCAGCTCGTTACCACGTATTCCGACATGTGCTGGGATCCAGCAAAGTGTTATTTCTTTTCCCATGCGATGTTTCGAAGAAAGTTACGATAAAATATATCGTACAATGACATGTTGCTGGTTAAAACTGCGCGAGACCAAAAGACTGCTCAGAGAATCAGTCAAAATAACATGTAAATCCTCGTCGCCGACCTCGATATATAAAAGGGTTTTGCTGATGGCCATCAACTCGGCAGTGAAGGCCGTGGCGTGTGGAGGCATGGACAATATTTTGTGGTGGATCCTCTAACGAAGCACTGCCCACGCCTGTGTGTGTCTTTGAGCCATCTGTGTATGTGACGATGTAACCATGATATGCTGAAGAAATGTACTCTGATGTACGTGATAGTAGCTCCTCTTTTGTCTTATCTTGTTTTCTCTCGGCAGCGAGGGTAGTATTGATGAAGGGGGTGCTCAGTTATTTGCTCATACTGCCTAATTATTTGCATTCGAAGTCTCATTTGTCTCCGGAGCGTCCTCATTCTCACACAGTAAGGCGTTCCTCTCCTAACGTGGTCACGACGGACCGCATGCATGGCACGGAAGAACACCGCTGGATATGATGAGTGTGTCGGGAACTGTCGTATCTTGCAGGCGTATCGGAGACCGAGCATTTCACACTTCATAGACAATGGTGGTTCGTAAGCATCCGCTAGTACGCTGACCGTTGGGGATGTATGAAATGCTCCAGTAATTATTATCACCGCAGCGTGGTGCACTGGGTCTAACATCTCTTAGTGGTGGCACACGCGCCGTCGTATATAAAGCATGCATAGTCGAACTTAGAACTAATCAGTTTACGGTAGAGCAGGTGCAGAGTCTTTCTGCCAGCACCGTATGACATACGGAAGATAAAATATCGCCATTGCTTTAAAACACTTGTCACGGAGAGTTTTTATATGATCTCTGCATGAAAGCCGGTGGTCAAACTGCACTCCAAGAAAACGAGCCATTTGTACTAACGGAACGTCTTGTCCGTACAGCTTCAGTCACGTCCAGACAATTACGTCGGCGTCGGCAAAAATGAATTGCTGCCGTTTTTGCTATGGAAAACCTGAGACCATTCTGATGTCCCCACTTTTCGAGTATACAAATTGTAAGTTGCAGCTGTCGATCCATGAGAGAAGTTGACCAGCTGCAAGACCAGATCGCAAAATCGTCAGCGAAGAGAGATCTTCCGATTGACGAGGGAAGTGAATTAGCAATGACATTTATAATAAGCGAGAAGAGAGAAGTGCTCAGTACACTGCCTTGAGGGACTCCCTCAACCTGGTGGAGCCAATCCGACGTCTGGTTGCCCATTCGCACACAAAATTATCGGTCTGTCATACATATTTTTTAAAACACACCCAGAGATCGACGGATTCCATACTGATGGAGCTTCTGCAAAACCCCATGTCTCCAGGCGGTGTCAAAAGCACTTTCAATGTCGAAATAAAACACTGCTCCTAGATGTTTCTATTTCGCAAAAGCCAAGCGAATCTTAGTATCGAGCCTTGAGACATGGTCGATCGTACAGCGATTTTTTTAAATCGAAAGCTGCACTGGTCGTTGGTTAAAACGGTTCGGGTCTCTAAGAACCAAGTGAGGCGAAGGCATTCTTTCCATCAGCTTACACAATGATGATGTGAGCGATATCGGACGATAATCGGTTGGGTCATCGCTACTTTTGCCAGGCTTTAGTAGTGGTATGACGATTGCCTTTCGCCAAGCTGGTGTGAAATGTCCCACATCCCAAGTCTGTTGTAGATGGCGAGTAAAGCATGCTTTGCCGGCGTTGGTAAATTCTTCAGCACTTCGTTGTGCACACCATCTGGTCCCTCACACACACATTTCAAATCACTGATCACAGAGGTAAGTTCAGCTTGTGCAAACGGCAACTTGTAAACAAGTTGTTCGAGTGTGGTAAAACTGATGTCCTCTCTCCGACTACGGTGTCCGTAGTCAGGTACCGTAAAGCTGTTGGATCGGTGTGTTCACTACGCCTTGCGATAGCATCAGCAACACGACTCGCGACTTCGCCTGGATCAGCTATGATGTTGCCTCCAATATTGAGTACCGGGAGTGGAATTGCCGAGAATTGCCCAGAAATCCTCTTAATACGAGCCCATACTTCGGACGTCGGTGTAGTTCGGCACAGCTGCCCTATATACGTTCTCCATGACACACGCTTCGCCGCTCGAATGGTGCGCCGAGCCAATGCCTTGGCTCTTCTGAATGCTATGAGGTTTTGCATTGTGCTGTGACAATCGAATGCCCTGAAGGCGCATCTTCGAGCTCGAATTGCTAGGTGGCACTCTGGAGTCCACCATGGGACAGGAACCATGTAAGTCCACTGGAGTCCACCATGGGACCACCAGAGATCCTTGGTATGGAAGCTGTGGCTGAGTCAATTATTATTGAAGTCAGTGCCTCAATTGTTAATGACGGATCTTCAGGGTCTGTTGGGAGTCTGGCTTCCACTCCTGATTGGAACTCATCCCACTCAATGTTGCGAAAATTCCACCGCTGTGGACGCCGACCAAGTAACGCGCCATCGCGTTAAAACAATCAAACCGGGAAATGATTACTGCCCAGCGGGACGTCGGACAGCGACCACGTAAAATGCTGGACCAGTTGTGGACTGACTATACTCAAGTCGAGAGCTGATGTTTGTCCAGACGGAAGCGTAAAATGCGTCGGCGTTCCAGTATTTAAGATACATAGCGACTCATCGAGTAGAAAACGTTATAAAACTCGTCCCCGTGTGTTGGTATCAGCACAACCCCAAAGCGTGTGGTGTGCGTTAAAATCGCCTAGTAGAATTACCGGAGGATGTAGCTGAGTCAGCAGCGCTCTGATGTCTGCGACGCTAAAACCTGTTCCAGTGGGTAGGTAAATAGAGCATATACTGACTGGTCGTCGTCCAAAATACACAGATGCTGCTACTGCTTGAGCACTGCTACGCAACTTGATCTGCTGTATGGGTATGCTGTGGTGTATTGCCAAGAGCGCACCACCGTACGCAACGACACCAGCCGGTACGTCCTTACGGAAAGTAGCATTGCTTTTTATGTTGCAAGCTCAGCTTTGTTTCCTGTAGGCAAACCACGCTTGGACGGTGCTGACTTAAAACTGTTTGTAGGTCGTCCATGCTCGTGCGCAGCCCCCTGAAGTTCCATTGTAAAATGGTTTGTAAATTAACCATTTAAAACAATACAGTTTTAAAACTTGACATAATACGATGAACACATTTGTACGTGCATATTGCGTAAAAAGAGATTATCACATATTATGCTGCACTTGGATTATCACTCAATTATGTGGATGCTGAGTAAGCACAAGGCCGAGATCTCGTGCTCCCTCCACCTGGTGGTGATGTGGACCATGGGGAGACCCGCTTACGTCCCGCCTCAGGAGACCATTGGGCTGGTTTCCCGCCTGCACGGCAAGACATAGACGGTGGACCCATTAACTTGTTTGTGCTCTCGGCGAACACAGTACCCTCGCGGACTGTAGTAGTATATGGGTGAGTCACCGGAGGTCCCGCAGCTCGCGCGGCTGGCGATGGGTCCCGGGACCCGTCACGGGAAGCCCGGCCCGACTCCCCCATGTCAGGAGCACCGGAGCGGACCTCCACCGCCTGTGGCCGCTGAACTGCCGAGGGTGGTACCGCTGGCACTCTGCGGACCACTGCACCAGTCCCACCAAAAATGGCTGGAGCTGTCGGAGGGCTAACAGTGGATTTGGGTGAGGGTAAGCTGTGGTGGGTGGCTGTGGATGTGGTGGTGACAGTGGATGTGGTGGTGACGGTGGATGAGGTGGAGTTTCTGGGGGACGTGGCGGAGGGGCTTGACCTCTTGGTTCTTTGCGCGACAAGCCATCTACCTTAATGCTGTACTGTGAGAGTAGGCAATGCACTGGCGTCTGAATTTTCCACTCTGTCAGGCGACCGGGTGGGCTGGGTCGTAACTGCTCTGACGAGCAAACCAGTCCAAAAGATGTCAGAAGAGCCCTGAGTTCTGCCAGGACTTGCGCGGCGCTGGAGATCTGCGAGTGCTGTTGCGCTGTCGGGCATGTTGGTTGAGCAGGGGGAGAGGGGAGCTGGGAAGTACAGTTGAGCCTGGGTAAATGGTAGTACGCAGCGTGCTCTTCACCTTCTATGCGTACGATTTCACTCACTGCTCTGCCCTCGTCGCGACCGGACGTGTTTTTGCGCTCCCGTGACGAGGGAAAACCGTGAGTAAAAGATTGGGCACAGGTGGTTAGTGGAGGGAGGATTTGTTCTATTGTAGGCCTAGGTTAAGAAGGAGCGGTTATATTGTTTAACTTGAGTATATTAGACTTAGCCTAGGTATTCTAAGCTTCTATAATTATCGATCGGCCACGTGTACGTTTGTAGACGGGTGGAGTGGCCACGTGGCTTAGGTTTCTGTTAGCATAGAGGAATAAGTTTGTGTCTGCTTGGTGTTTTAGTTGAAGATTAAAATAGTGAGCTTAACTTACACTAGGTAGCTTCTAGAATTATCCATCGGCTACGTGGACGCTTTGTAGATGGGTGGCGTGGCCTCGTGGCTTAGGTTTCTGTAGTGCAGAGGAATAAGTTTTTTTTTTTTTTTTTTTGGTGGTTAAGTTTAAAATAGAGTTGACTAAAATAGTGTGCTTAAATTACACTAGGTATATCTTCTTGTCCTGGTGTTATTGTATAGGTATCTAGGTTTTTGATTATATTAGTGTTTAGTTTGGTTTAGTTGGAGTTTGCAGCTGGTGGTAGGTATTTAGCAATTACTTCTGTGCATATATTTGCATAGTTTTATCTCATAAGTTTCTTTTTAACGAGCAGATTTTTAGCTTCTAGAATTATCGATCGGCCACGTGGACGCTTTGTAGACGGGTGGAGCGGCCACGTGGCTTAGGTTTCTGTTAGCATAGAGGAATAAGTCTGCGTCCGCTCGGTGTTTAAGTTTAAGATAGACTTTAAGATTAAAATAGTGAGCTTAAATTACACTAGGTAGCTTCTAGAATTATCGATCAGCCACGTGAACGCTTTGTAGACGGGTGGCGCGGTCTCGTGGCTTAGGTTTCTGTAGTGTAGAGGAATAAGTCGGTGTCCTTTTGGTGTTTAAGTTTAAGATAGAGCTTAGGACTAAAATAGTGAGCTTAAATTACCACTAGGTATATTTTCAATATACTGGTGTACTTGCAAAGGTATCTAGGCTTTTTTTAATTTTAGTTTGGTTTAGTTGGAGTTTGTAGCTGGTGAGTCGGGATAACTTTATTTAAATTAAAAAAAAATAATAATAATTTAAAAAAAAAAAAAAAAAATGCAAGGCGACTGTGGGAAGTGTAAGTGTATTGTAGTCATTGGGGACTTGAGTAAGAAAGTAGATATGTTAGCAAGGGAGGTGGAGCGTCTGAAGTGTTTGGTGGCAGGGCCCACCATAGGAAATGTCAGCCAGGCAAGCCAGGTGCAGGAGTCTAGGAGTGATAGGGGTGGAGATAGTATAGACCATGACAGTAGAGAGTGGAAAGTAGCTAGACGCCAGAGTACGAGACTAGCTTTAAGGAAAATTGACAAAGGCATTGAGACTAATAATAGATTTGAGGTACTGCAAGAGAGAGATAGAAATGCTGCTAAGGAGGAAGGGAGGAACGACCAGGCAGCTGATGGTAGAGAGGGGGAAGTTTTAGTTATAGGGGACTCAAGAGTGAGGTACATGGACCGTACTTTTTGTAGCAGGAACCCCAACAAACGGACTCGTGTTTGCTACCCAGGGGCCCAGGTAAAGGATGTTGGTGATAGGATAGAAGGAGTGATGAAGGGTAGTGGAGAGAGCACAACAGTAATTGTGCAGGTTGGTGTAAATGATGTAGGAAAAGCAAAAACAGAGGAAACAATGCAAGAGTATAGGGCTTTGATAGGTAGGTTAGCTGTGAGTAGGAAACGAGGAATGGTAACATCCATCCTCCCTATGGTTAACGCAAGCATAGAGTGGTACTCGAGGGCCATTGGGCTGAATACCAGGGTGGCCAAGATTTGTAAGGAACTTGGGGTGGGGTTCTTGGATTTGTGGGGGGATTTCTGGGGGAGGACTGAAATGTTTGCATTAGATGGGTTACATTTGAGCAAGAGAGGAGTTGAATTGCTCAGCAATAGGTATGAGGAGGCTCTCATTAGGAAACAGGGAAACTAGGCAGGTCATGGGGGGATGTAGCTGATAGAGAGAGAGGTCTTGCAAACACCTCACAGTCAGCAAATAGGGGTAGCAGTAGATCAAGGGGGCAGAGTGGTAGCTCATCCAGAGATGATAGAGCTACTCAACATGAAAAAGCCAAAGAGGGTTATGGAACTTTTGTTAAGTGTATGATGCTTAATGCTCAGAGCATTCGATCCAAATTTGATGAGTTCAAGTGTTATGTTGCTGAGGAGAAACCAGATTTTGTTTGCATTACTGAGGCATGGGTCAGTGAGGGATATTTTGGGGATAACTTGCAGGACTATGAGATCCAGGGATACAATATGTTTTCATGCAATAGGGGTCCAGCAGTGAAAGGGGGTGGTGTAATGCTCTATGTGAATAGCTTATACAGTTCTCAGAAAGTAGCAGATGGGGTAAAAAATGTGTCTGTGGAGTCCATTTGGCTTGATGTTGCTGTGGGAAGAGGCAATAGCAATAAACTGAGGATTGGAGCTTTGTATCGATCAGGAACCTTGCCACATTCTCAGCAACTGGAGCTCGATAAGGTGATTTGTGAGGAAATCAGTAGGAACTTTCAGAGGAAATGCCTTATTCTTGGTGACTTTAATCTAAAAGGATATGAACATGTTGGTGTTGGCTCCCCATCATGTAAACTGTTTAGGAAATGCCTTGAAGAGGACTTGTTCTTACACCAGTTTGTAATGGAACCAACCAGGCAGGGCTCATTCTTGGACCTTGTCTTCTCAGATTTAAGTGATTTAGTTCAAGACTTGACTGTAGGAGAAACTCTGGGAAGAAGTGACCATAACATAGTGAGATTTAAGGTACAAATAGCAGGGACAATCAAGGATAACTTGGCAAAGATTCCAAATTTTAACAGGGCAGACTTTGACTCCATGAGAGAGGCTTTAAGTGCCATACAATGGGAAGAATAATTTTTTTATTTAAATGCCTGTGAAATGTGGGAAAAGTTCAAATCTTACTTGAGGGAAATTCAGATTAGACATGTCCCCCAAAAGCAAAGGCGCAAAAGAAGTGTAGGAAAGCCAGCATGGCTTACACCAGATTTGAGGAGATCAATTAAGGCTAAGAAAGATGCATTTAGAGTATTTAAGGAAGCTTCAAATGTCGTAAATCTAAGGTCGTATCAAAAAGCTAGAGATGCTGTGAAGCAGAAAACCAGAGCAGCAAGGCGGGCAAAAGAATTGGATTTGGCTAGGAACTGTAATGGGGACAGTAAAAAGTTCTTTAGTTTCTACAAGCTAAGTAAAGTTTCAAGCACAATTGGTCCACTGGAAGTAAATGGCACTATATTGAGTGAGGATGGTGAGATGGTTGAGGAGCTGAGCAAGCAGTTTAAATCAGTGTTTACAGTGGAGGATGTGACAAATTTGCCAACCGTGAACCACAGTTCAGTGACAGGTGATCAGATACACAATGTTGATTTCATTGATAGTGATGTTGTTTTCAATTATATCAGAAAAATAAAGCCAAACAAGGCAGCAGGACCTGATGGAATTTATGCTAGGGTATTGCGGGAAGCTGAAAAGGAACTGGCAATTCCACTTAGTATAATATTTTGTAGATCAGTTTCACAAAATGAAATTCCAACAGATTGGAAAAGGGCAAATGTAGTTCCTATTTTCAAGAAAGGAGAAAGAGGGAAAGTTGAAAATTATAGGCCAGTAAGCCTCACATCCCTAGTCTGCAAGGTACTCGAATCAATTATCAAAGATAGAATAGTTAGTTTTCTGGAAGGAAACAGATTGATTCAAGATACTCAACATGGGTTTAGAAAAGGGAGATCGTGTCTCACAAATCTCTTGGACTTTTTAAATTTTGCTACAGAACAATTTGATCAGGGAAATCAGGTTGATGTAGCATATCTTGACTTTAGTAAGGCCTTTGACAAGGTACCCCATAAACGGTTAATGATGCAGCTTCAGGTCCATGGCATTGCAGGTAGCATCCTAAAATGGATTGAGTTGTGGCTTTCAGATAGACAGCAGAGAGTGATGCTTAATGGTACAAAGTCATCATGGCAAAATGTTCTTAGTGGAGTCCCTCAGGGGTCGGTACTGGGGCCACTGTTGTTCATTATATTTGTGAATAGCATTGAATGTGGCCTGAGCAGTAAGGTTTTGAAATTTGCGGATGATTTGAAGATCTTTAGGGCAATAACAGGGCACAATGAGCAGGTTTTGCTGCAGAACGACTTAGACGAGCTTGTGAAGTGGTCCGAAAAATGGCAAATGAAGTTTAATTTTGATAAGTGCAAAGTCATGCATGTAGGTAGGCAGCATATGAAGGCGCCATACTTGATGGATGGCCAAGTACTATCTGTGACTCAGCAGGAGAAGGACTTAGGTGTTATTTTGAACACAAAATTGGGGGCATCAGAACAGACCAAAGAAGCCAGGAAGAAGGCACTAAGAATGCTTGGGGCGATACAGAGGAATGTGTCATACAAAAGTGAGGAGGTCATCAGGAAGCTTTACTGTGCATATGTCAGGCCACATTTGGAATACTGTGTCCAAGCTTGGTCCCCTAGTTATGAGAAAGATTGTTGGCTTTTAGAGAGAGTACAAAAGAGGGCAACAAAAATGGTTAATGGTATAGGCAACCTGGCATATGAGGAAAGATTGAAGAAATTGAATATGTTTTCACTTAGATATAGAAGGCTGAGAGGAGATCTCATCGAGGTTTTTAAATTTGTTCATGGTCAGGAGCAGGGATATCTAAGGGAAATGTTTGAATTTAACAGAAATGATGCAATTAGAGGTCATCAATTCAAAATTAAAGTTAATCACAGCAGGACAAGGTTAAGACAGTCTTTCTTCACCAACAGGGTAGTAGAACACTGGAACCAGCTTCCAGGAACAATTGTCAGTAGCAACACACTGAACATCTTTAAAAACGGCATAGACAATCATTATAAGAATAGGGGGCTTGTTTTTCTGTATTCCAGGGTGGGTTGATTGACAGATTTGGTGGGCAACTGGTTCAGTGTACCAAGTGCAACCAAGAAGGGCCCTTGTGGCTCATAGTTGCACTGATCTTTTATGTCTTTATGTCTTTATGTCTTTACGATACCTTGGGGTGAATCTCATTGTAGGCCTCTCTGAACTGTCTAAAAGATAAGTTCATGGAACATTTTAAAGCTAGGATTTTCCTTTCCTTCAGATGTGCTGGGCAGGCTCTATCAAAGGCAGTGTGTGGAACTTGGCCCTGGCCGCAATTTACACACCACAGGCGTTCTGATATACACTTTCCGTCAGTGTGTTCTGAAGTGCAGCACCTACCACAGGTCGGGCGGCCGCGGCAACATTGTGTAGTGTGTCCGTAACACTGACACCTGAAACATCTCATGGGGTTAGGGACGAAAACGCGTACCTTTACCTTCACATAGCCAACGCATACTGTAGCGGGGAGATCTGTCGAATAAAAAGTGAAAACAATGTTGTTTGTTGCTTGCAGATCGCTCCCTATTCTCATCTTGATTCTGCGCGCTTCCACGACGCCGTACTCCGACAGGCCATCGACGATTTCTGAATCCGATGCATCCCTAAGATCAAAACAGTTTATAACGCCCTTTGAGTAGTTATTTTTATCCTATGACGTTCGACCATAATAGGTATAGAAGCATCCTTCGTCTTGCCATGTTCTCTTACGCAGTATTTGAATTCAATTACCTCGAGGGTCCTCTTAGCGTCGCCTGCACTTCGAAACTCAACCTCGATTGATCCATCTCGCAGCTTCTCACATCTCACCACGTCACTCAGTGTATAACACCCACGCCCTTCCGCTCAAAGGGCGAAAGTGCAGACATACTTTTCCAGGCTCACTATATTTTAATACGAGTATTCGTGGAGAAGGTGGCCTGGATTCCCAACTTTTGCTTCCGGCTAAACTTCCTCTATGAGGAGCAGTGGTAGAGACTATGGTGCGGGAAGGTGGACAGGGCGGTACGCCTCTGCAGGTGTCGGGTCGGTGAAACGGCTTCCAGAAGGACGGCCGGCATTCTGGCCCTTTTTGGAAGGTCCAGGGAGGGTTTGCGTATTTGAGTCATCCGTGGAATTGTACTTATTTTAGGCTCCTCGTGGCACCCCACCACACAGGGATCCTACCGGGGGACGCCTGTATCCCGATATCGGGAGGACGCCAGATACCCGAAGAGCGATACGGGCCAGGCGATGCCATCCCCGACCGGGAGAGAGGTACTCACCACCCCGGCCGTGATCCAGCACCACCCACCCCTTGACCCCTGCCGGCCAGGCCAGCAAGCACCGGGACGAAGCCCAGGCCCCCGACGTGAGGCGACAAGCCACTTGGTCCGTATGGGGCGATACGAACCCGCCCGCGCCTCCGGAATATCAGGATCAAAGAGGCGTTTTCCCCCCGTCGCATCTAGACCGTACGACGGGGTACCTCAGCCTCTATGACTCCGTCAACCACGGGGGGCGGGCCGAGGGGACGCGACTACCCCGATCAAATTGAGCTGGAGGGCAGGACCGGGGAAGTTGTCCTACCTGCTCATAGTACGGAGAGTTGGTGTTGCAGGGCTAGGTGAAGGACATGGATGTTGAGATGAGATGGGCATTGGAATGGGAACGTATGGACGGAAGGACGAGTGAGGCACTCTTAGTCTGACTCCTCGCCGGCTCACCGGTGGACTGGGACTCCGGGTCATTGGGGAACGCAATCCTCCCCCCCCCCACCACCACCACGGAAAGGTGGTGCCTCGTCGGGGGGGGGGGCGGGGTCACAGGTCTCAGAAGTGACTAGGCGTTGTTTTGGGGTTTTGGGTGGTCTGTCGCATCTGAGGGGCACCTGCCACCTACTGTTATCTCCGTGCTGGTCAATGCCCTGATCTTGTCTAACGGAACAAGAGAATCAAAGAAAATACTAACTACCCAGCAAAAGTAGTTTTCGGCCGCAAAACGTTTGACCATGCCTCTGATCTCCTGAGGAGACTGGGCTGGCTCAGTGCGGAGAGGCTAGCCAGGTCCATGCCACACCCTGTTCCTGACGCACCAGGTGCGCCGTTGTGGCGAGCCCGAGTCACTGGCTCATGTTCCCACCACCGTAGCGGAGACTGGCGACCAAACCATCCGGCAGGATCATCACCTGGTGTACGTCTCCCGGTGCCGTACTGCGATGGGCAAGAGACGATTTGACTGCAGAGCCCCGCTGCTGTACAACGCGTTACCACCCGAGCTGCTGCGGCTTTCCGTGCCGATCTTCGGTGGCCACCTGCGGCGGAACCTGTCTGACGAGCCGCTGGCGTTGAGCGTTGAGAGTTGAGTTCCGAGAGCTGGCGAGGCTTGTCAGAAATTGTGAGGCCTGTCTCGGAGCAGCTGGATGCACTTGGAAGCTAGACATGGCTGTCGAGAACTGAAATGGTCCCATAAAAGCTGGAGAGACCATGACAGATGAATAGGCCCCTGGCATCCAGATATGACTGGACTGGGGTGTTCCCGATGTTTGGGATGGGCACCTGAGGGATGGGTCCCTGAGAGCTAAGAGAGTCATTGAGAACTGGCGATGGTTATGGGGAATACTAAGGGTCCACCTTCGAGCTAATATGTTCTTAAGAGCCAGACATGCTGCCGAAAGCTGGGAATGGCTTCTAACGTGCCAGAGAGGGCCATGTGGGGTGAAGAGAGCCGCTGAATGAAAGAGAGTGTCATGTGGGGATGAAGAGACCTGCTTAATGTCAGAGAAATCCGTCTTGACACTTGAGGTTTTGATACACTTGAGGTTTTGACAGTGCTCTCCGAGGACCAGTTAGAGCGTACCATGGCCAAGGCAAGGTACCATGTGCCTGTGTGATGACTTAGGGACAGAGAAGGATATGGAGTGAGTGCTCCTCTGTCTAATGGTTGTATATGACGTCTCTTTAAGCACCAAGTAGTTTTTGGTGAGTGAATAGGGTCCCGGAGTGCCTTCTATGTCTTCCATGTGTGGATGGGTCGTGACATCTCACGGATTGTCATTCATCTTCCGGACTCCCGTGCGAGGGGGTGAACACGTTGGGTTTCGTTGGTGAACCAAAACTCAAACTTGAACCGAAATTCTTTCCTCGACCCTAGGGTGCAGCCTACCACTAATCCCCAAAACTTAAGCGCCCAATAGTACTCCAATAGACGCCTAGCAGCAGCGCAGGTAACCCCCCCCCCCCCCGGTAGGCCCGAGCAGTGGGTTGGCAGGCCTTCATCGCCGCCACTCCCACAATGGTACCCAAATAGAGTCCTATCAGCAACCGCCCCCCCCCCCATCCCCACAATAAACAGAGGCGTAGAAATGTCTAAAGTGTGTGTATGGGGGGGGGAGGGAGAGCCCTTTGGAAGGTTATTTTACCATGCATCACCATAGCATTAATATTCAACTTTCATGAAAAGTGTGGGCCATGCCACCCCCCCCCCGTTCCTACACCTATGAATAATACCCCATAGAGGCCCAACAGCAAAACAGCCCCCATCCCAACAACACTACCCAATAGAGGTATAACAGCAAAGCCCCACCCCCACAATAGGTTTGCTCAACGCTCAACACGCTCAACGCTTCAACGCTCAACATAGATACAGGGTCTCAACACGAGCTTATGCACCCCGGAGCTTATGACGCAGCACCCCGGAGCAGCCAACAACAGCGTAAGCGCCCCAACAGGCACTCGATGCCCTGAGGTATCAATCAAGGACCATGTCTGTAGTTCGGACTAAGAGCTTGTATAAGTCCTCATAATTTCTCTCTCCGTGAAATGTTATATCTCGGGGCGAAATTCTTGACTAGAATAACAAATTCAAGTTAAGTAGTTCATAAGCTTGCACTAGCCTGTCGCAATTTGCATTCTGCACGCACCCACCCGGTCGCTCGAGTACTTCTCTTGGACCTGATGGTATTTTCAAACGTTGCTACAACCATGGTGCCGACATAGCGTTTTTCGGAGGGGACACTGAGCATGGTGCCATCAGAAATATTTACTCCCTCCCCCGTTATACAGTCCCTACCAATCATACATTGACGGTCGGAGTTCTGGCTGGCTGCCTTGGTAAACCTTTTGACACTGGCAATATTTAGATCCAATTTAAGAATGGTATTCAGTGGGCCAGAACACCTGCCTGTCGACACTCCACCGGCAATCGTCTTATTGTCCTAAAACAGCGCATCAAGTGCAAACGATACGATAGCGTATCACCCCTTCGAATATACGGGGAGTTGTCACCTACCGCCCTCTACCCTCCCTCGTTCCGCCCATGGGGCCTGACTTTTGACGAAGCTGAGCTGACACCAGATTGTTGTACTTCTGTATATTTACCATGTGTTGCTAATAATTTACTGTGGAGTTTGTCGACCAACCAGCGTCCAGGCAACTTTGGGATTCTGATGTCTTCTTCATACATTTCTTGCTTGATTTTTGTCAGAAAATGAAGGGCTTTGTTCACCAAATGTTTGCGTTCTGTAATGAAGCAATAAAATATTGTAAGTTGCCGGTGGGGTCTGGAAGACCGACTTTCCCCCACACACAGGCATCGGCCTAAGGTATATATCGGGTTAGCGTGGGTACTTCATGTTTGACCGCCCCGTATAATTGTGGAAGGTAACCATAGCATGAGATGGGAGTATGGGAAGCACGGGTATCGTCAGCGACTGGGTGGGCATATCACGATAATTTAGTAATAAATCAGGCCAAATGAAGACATTGGAAGTTTTCTTGTCACGCGTGAGCCAAATATCTTGAGCCGGGAGGTGGCTGGTGTGCTCTTAATGTTTTAGTCTCAGCTTTTGGTGGGCGTACTTAAATATTGCAAAGGGCTCATCTCAGTATTAGAGGGGTAGGTGTCACACCAAGAAAAACTTATCGACACCGTCATAGAGAAGTGGCATATGGACCACAATGTGCTTCACCTCAGGATTTTATGTGAATCCTCAGGCGTCTCATGTAAACAAGGGAGTTCAATTTCTGTTGTGGCCACTGGGGTTTGGTGTCCTTAACCCGCGCCGTCTCGGAGGGGGAACTTTTCCGCCCCTACTTAGGTTTTCCGCTGGTAGTGGACAAACGGCTTGGGGAAATGCACCGAAAATTGGCACACCATTTCCCACATCAATTTAACATATTTGCGAAAATTTTGAGATCAGGTCACAAATGGCCACTGAGTTAGTCAAGGTCAAGTGAGGTCACCTCCAAAAAAACTTCAAGCAGTCGTCACGCTTCAACGGGTAAGGATATTTGAATGAAGCTTTCAGCGTTTGCTTATCTTTAGGGACACAGCAAAACGCACCAGAGAAATTGTTGAGTGATTGCGTTTTCATGACATTTGTTTTGCGTACCTGCCCATTGGGGTAAAATCGAAGATTCTGGCTAAGGTAAACACATTTTACGAGGGTAAGTTTGCTGAAAAAATTTATCGGTGCTCTCTACCAATTATATGTTTATCGTACACGCAAAATGTGGAGATTTTCAACGTTTTTTTTATGTCGGTGGGCAAACAATTTGGGACTATAGTCGGTTTTGCTGTCCTTTTATGATTCCAAATAACATTTCTTTTTACAATCCTCCCAATATGAACTCCTCAGAGCCAAAAGTATAATGTCAGTCGTGACCTGATGAACCACCTAATGACGTCACTTTTGAAGAGGTAATATTCTGGGGTAGTTTCGGACCATGCTCGTCGACCGCGTTCATATAATACCTCTTTCGTTTTCGTGCGAAGCTTAGCTTCGAGATTAGAGGGGGGGCATATGATGACCCCTGATATGGGGTGTGGGCATATCAGGACCGGGAAGGGTCAACACAGCCCTGCTGTGCTGTGCTGCTGTGCTGTGACCAAACAATCGCCCAGCTGTGCGGAACGCAAAACGTGTGCCGAAAATTTGACGTGACGACAATGCATTCTTTCCTCCGCTTCGGGGGCAACACTCTCTCTCTCTCTCGCTGTCTCTCTATCTCTCTCTCGCTCTATGCATACATATATGTATATATATATATATATGTATATATATATATATATATATTCGGCACAAATCAGACTCTGTCTTTGCCTTCAATGTCACCATGCAATGTGCCCGGTGCACTACGACCTTGAGTATTGCAATGATACTGCAGTGTCACTCTTGTTTCACAGGCTATTTTGCACACAGTCGGAAGTAAAACGGCTTAGGGCAAGGCTAACCATCTTACACCAAGCGTCAACTGTTCAACGAGCCGGCCCATTCCGTTGAGTCAAGCATGGTCGCACGACGTCGTGGCGTTTGAAGCAACGGCACTCAAGTAGTTGCCCGTGTTGTTGCAGAAACATTGCACCGAGCCCGAGTTCTGTATTCTCGAACAGCTATCACAGGTGTGCACAGCATCAACAACGGACACCGGTTATTCATCTTTTCATTTTAACTATTCATCTTAACGACTCATATACCAACGGCCCAGCCCAGCCAGTGTCCGGACAGCCACAGAGGCAGTGGCGGCACAGCCACAGTGTCCGTGGCGGCACAGCCAGAGGCAGTGGCGGCTCAGCCAGAGGCAGTGGCGGCTCAGCCAGAGGCAGTGGCGGCACAGCCACAGTGTCCGTGGCGGCACAGCCAGAGGCAGTGGCGGACAGTGGCGGCCAGCCACAGTGTCCGTGGCGGGACAGCCAGAGGCAGTGGCGGCACAGCCACAGTGTCCGTGGCGGCACAGCCACAGTGTCCGTGGCGGGACAGCCAGAGGCAGTGGCGGCTCAGCCAGAGGCAGTGGCGGCACAGCCAGAGGCAGTGGCGGCACAGCCAGAGGCAGTGGCGGCACAGCCAGAGGCAGTGGCGGCACAGCCACAGTGTCCGTGGCGGCACAGCCAGAGGCAGTGGCGGCACAGCCACAGTGTCCGTGGCGGGACAGCCAGAGAGAGGCAGTGGCGGCACAGCCACAGTGTCCGTGGCGGCACAGCCAGAGGCAGTGGCGGCACAGCCAAGTGTCCGTGGCGGCACAGCCAGAGGAGTGGCGGCACACCACAGTGTCCGTGGCGGCACAGCCAGAGGCAGTGGCGGCACAGCCACAGTGTCCGTGGCGGGACAGCCAGAGGCAGTGGCGGCACAGCCACAGTGTCCGTGGCGGACAGCCAAGGCCACAGCCAGAGGCAGTGGCGGCACAGCCACAGTGTCCGTGGCGGCACAGCCAGCAAGGGTGGCGGCACAGCCACAGTGTCCGTGGCGGACAGCCAGAGGCAGTGGCGGCACAGCCACAGTGTCCGTGGCGGCACAGCCAAGTGTCCGCACAGCCAGAGGCAGTGGCGGCACAGCCACAGTGTCCGTGGCGGCACAGCCCGTGGCGGCACAGCCACAGTGTCGCCGGGACAGCCAGAGGCAGTGGCGACACAGCCAGAGGCAGTGGCGGGACAGCCAGAGGCAGTGGCGACACAGCCACAGTGTCCGTGGAGGGACAGCCAGAGGCAGTGGCGGCACAGCCAGAGGCAGTGGCGGCACAGCCACAGTGTCCGTGGCGGGACAGCCAGAGGCAGTGGCGGGACAGCCAGAGGCAGTGGCGGGACAGCCAGAGGCAGTGGCGGGACAGCCAGAGGCAGTGGCGGGACAGCCAGAGGCAGTGGCGGGACAGCCAGAGGCAGTGGCGGCTCAGCCAGAGGAAGTGGCGGCTCAGCCAGAGGCAGTGGCGGCACAGCCAGAGGCAGTGGCGGCACAGCCAGAGGCAGTGGCGGCACAGCCAGAGGCAGTGGCGGCACAGCCAGAGGCAGTGGCGGGACAGCCAGAGTGGCGGCGGCCACACCACCAGGTGTACTTAAGTCTCAGATTGTCTCGCGCGCCGTGTACTATCGACTTTCCCTCTTGGTAACACTGGCATCGACATTTCAAACAGTAGCTGAGCTTGTGATCCCCACCATCCCACGATTGGATGACCCGCCATCCCACTTTCAGCATGTCTAGACAGACACAGCACCATTCCAAGTGCCCACAGTGCAGTTGAGAGTCACCGATGGATCATAACCGCTAAAGTTCAAACAAACATCCAGGCAAACACCGCCACGCTGCCGAGAAACAACGTCCGGGACTCCGATGTCGGCCACACTCAAAAATGCTCCAAGATATACCACCCACTCTTGTCGCACCGCGCCACCCACCAACACAAGGACTCAGCACTTCGCAGCAGAAACATGGAGGTGTAAAACACCAAACAGCACGCGTCGGGTGACAAAACTCGCATAAAGCGCGGAAGGCCGACGCTTGCGGCAACTCCCCGCAGAGTCGCCGGCGCACAAGTGCTCCCCGCAATCGTCGCACGGTCAACAACTGTGCCAGAATGCACGCCACCGCTGGAACTCAGCATACCTTCAAACACGGAACAGTGCCACGGACGCGGCGTTACGACAAACCGCCGCCGACTGCACCGCAGCAGACGTTTAAAGACACGTCGCATCAATCCGGTGACGACATCGATCCCCGCGCTGCCTGCCGGGAGCGCGCGGTGACCCCTCCCCCCCACCCGCCGGCAGCTGACCTCGGCCGCCGGAACTGATGCGTACCGGCCCCGCACAACGCCCACCACCCGACCCCACCGCTCGGCTGGCCACCCACTCCAACACGGCGACAACGCGTGCGGCGCACCAGCAGCCAGCGTGCCGGCACATCGTCAGCACGCGCCCGCCGCTACGTACCCGCGGGGCGGCAGTCCGGCTCCGGTCGGGGACTGGTAGTAAGTGGAGCAGATCCCGTGCACAGTGTAGACGGCAGTGACGCATGTGGTAAACGGGGCGAAAATTCTGCGCCTGTGGTGAAGGAATGGATGGGATAGAAACGCTCGCTGGTGATATAGGTGGTAAGTAGCTGGGTGATGAGCAAGCACAGCCATGACAGGCACTGACGACACATGCGCCGCGCACACACACACACACTCGGCACTTGTATCGCACAGCCGCGACGGGCGCTAACGACACACACGCACGGCATGACTAAATACGAAACGATTTTATTAATAGTTGAATTATATGAATTGTATTAAATAATACAAATATATTAATATTGTATTCATTATATTTCGTAAATTGCCCCACACGTTATATTTTTCCCATTTGCCGTTTTCTGCCATAGCTCAGACAGGACAAATCGACATATCACAGCTAACACCGGGAAGCTCTGGGTTGTGCGCAGTTGACTAACGAAAATTAACTTCCTCGTCCATCACTTCAATTGGTCGTTGACATTAGCCACACACGCAGCGACAACCGCAATGGCCCTACAAACAACAGCAAGACAACACGACTGGGTTCTTCAAATGCAGTGGCGTCGCCACGAAATTCTTCCAGGGGGGGGGGGGGGGCAAGGTCGAAAGGGGGCCTCCTGTTCCCCGAAAGGGGGACTCCATTGTGTTAGGGTCTCATATGGTTTTTAGGCTCTTACTATGGTTCGAGAATGGGGAACATGATTTCATATTTGTGTTTTGTTTGTTCTTCGCATGGTGCATCATTTACGTAAAACGCAATAGCACTAATCATTTTCGCTGAAAACTGGGCCATACCAGGGTATAAATAAGTAATATTTGGATAAATACATCAGTGCCAAAACAAACCAACGTCTTAATGCTTTCTCGAATCTTCCCGCTGGCCTCTAGATTGCAGCGAGCTGGCGGGGCTGGTGCTAAGCATATCTTACAGATATCTGCCATTGATCAACCCACTTTTAAGTCCTCCAAGTATAACTGAATATAGCTAGATTCATCACTACTGTTATCTATTCCCACCAGCTTGATGTCATAAGCAAAGCTTGAACGATCATTTCTCAGTCCTAGGACGACAATTTCGCAAAGGGACAACGAGAAGTGGATTGCATTGGTTTTCTGAGCGTCATCTTAGGAATTTGTTTGTTTTTATAACATTTGGTGCTGGCTGCAAGGCAACTGTCACACGAGCTAAAATATATCCTCAGCG
The DNA here is from genome assembly GCA_034440615.1 of Ashinkailepas kermadecensis. Lineage (NCBI taxonomy): Eukaryota > Metazoa > Arthropoda > Thecostraca > Neolepadidae > Ashinkailepas > Ashinkailepas kermadecensis. Next base: position 53,344 of record JAOTOM010002819.1, on the reverse strand, counting down.
AATAAATTTACGGCAAGAACAAGCATTGAACAGCAATGCATAAATGACAATGAAACAATGCAACAATGTCAGTGCATACATAATCCAAACCACAAATTCCACGCCGTCACGCCCATCGTTTTCGCTGTGCGGCACCGTTTTGTAAATGACGTTGAGAAGGTATGGAAGCTGGGAAGCTCTAATCATGCAGGCTGCAATAACATAAAAGAAATTTGTTGGAAGAAAATGCATTTAAAAACATCATTCATCCCATTTTATATGGGCCATGGATGTTGTATTGTATGCTTGTGAGGGGTAATTTGTCCCCTCAATGTTGGCTTTGCCCCATGGGCGTATGTTTCTGAAAATTATTGAGGGACTTGTGGAGTACCTATATTTGCGTTAAGCAGGAGGGGGCAAACGGATTTGCAGGGGGGGGGGGGGCACCTACGCCCATTATAAAGTCCTTGGATTTCGACCGCTATTTTGTCAAAGGGGACATTTCGAAATAATATAATTAGTTATCAACTAAATTGTCCTGTGGAGGGGCCTAATCTACCATTATGGTTTCTGATTGGTCAGATTTCAACCATAACTCCACCACCCAGTACTAAGGTTTTCTTTTGGTATCCGTTGACAAGTTACCTCACACTGCTGAAATTACACCTATACCACAAAACCGGATCGGTATCCCAAAAAATCAAGCTGGAGCTCTCCAAAAAAGGAGGGATTCCAACAAATAAATGTCCGGGTCGGGAAAATGGGTCTGGAGCACCGACAATTTTTTCCAGATGCCTTCAAAAATTGCGTATGGCCCCGAAAAGCATACCGGATCTCGAAAAATCGAGGTGGGATGCAAAAACATGGCGCCAAAGGCTCGAAAAATCAGGCCGGGATTCGGACTTTAAAAAAAAACAGAAAAGATCCACAAAAATCGCGTTGAGCCCAGAAAGCTGGCGTTGGGTCTCCGGAACCACGCGCCTGGGCGCGATAAGTCGCGCTGGGACCCATAAAATCGCACCGAAGCCCCAAAATCATACTGGGGCCCCACAAATGAGCGTCAGAAGTTCCAAATATACACAGCGGGACCCTAAGAGTACAACGGTGCCCGAAAATACAACTAACCCTCCAAAGCGCACCGAGTCTCCCAAAAAGCGATAGGGCCTTAAGACATGCGTTGCAGCCCTAAATAAACATACCGGGAGCTCTAAAAAAAAATACACTGCAAGCTCGCAAGGCGCACAGGGGCCATGAGAACGCACAAGGGCCTGAAAAAGAGGCTGGGGCCACAAAAGGCAATATGGTTCCAAAACGTACAAAACGACCGGGAGCTAAATAAACAAATCGGGATCTTCGAAAACGCCCTGACACGTAAAAAATGCTCGGTGCACAAAAAAAAACAACAAAGCCCTAACACGAGCAGGGTTTCGAAGATGTATTAGGCCCATAACTTCATTTTAAAATGTATTACCCACCACTTTAAAATACAAAATGTCACAATTTCAGCATTCCAGTTCATAGCACCCAGTCGCCACGACGGCAACGTCAGTGCACGTGCACACCCATTTTTCGTATTCGGTGCATTCGCCACACTTCGTGCGATGCTACGGTTTCTGCTAGGCCTTCTGCGTTTTGCTAATTGCTGCCACATGCTAGACTTGCGCCATATTTGACGTGATGGAATGCTTCGTATGGGCGTTCGCTGCGAAAAGTCGATTGATTAAATTCGATCATTAGTTTCCTACTTCCCTCATTTTTCTGGTAGTTATGAAATGCGGTTTCCGCTGAGCTTTAATGCACTTAATATATTTGCTGCTATCCTCCCAGATTGGCTACCGAACCGAGGCCCTGCCTCAGCGTTCTTTTCTGGACCCGTTGCGTCTTTCTTGGTCTATGATTGTGTATTATGGCTCCAATCCATTTTTGTTAGGGACCTAAAACATTTCCGAACCCCCTGCTCGTTTTAGGGTTTGTTGCATTTTTGTGCAGCGAGGTTTTTTTGACGTGTCAGGGCGTTTTCGAAGATCCCGATGTGTTTATTTAGCGCCCGGTCTTTTTGTTTGTTTTGGAACCATGTTGCCTTTTGCGGCCCCAGCCACTTTTGCAGGCTCTTGTGCGTTATCATGACCCCTGTGTGCCTTGAGAGCTTCCGGTGTATTTTTTAGACCTTCCGGTATGTATATTTATGGCTGCAACGCATGTGTTAACACGCGCACTGGAGGGGGGGGGGGCGAAATCCGCCCACCCCTCCGATTTTTCGTAAAGAACTGCAGATTGTACCGGTCGATATACGCGATTTTCTGCGTACCTGCTTGGAAATGACCGGCGCGTCGTGTAAAGTAAGAAAAATGGAAATCGGATAAACAATTTTCAAGTTAGGGGCCGCTAAAGTCAAAAACATTTCTAGCGCCAGACCACAAAAATCGGCGCTGATGCGCTTCCCGTATATTCGCAAAAGGGAAGTGTTCTTGGCAACACTAGCGACTTGTTTGATGTATATCGATACGCTATATAGTTTCAAGATCATGTTAGGTCACCGAGGTCAAGTCAGGTCAAGTTTATGACAGGTTAATGGAACCAAACTTGATCAACTGGAATGTTGTCATAAATGCACTACTGTTTGTCATTTGTACTGTTTGTCATTGCGTTTCCATACTTTATTCATGTACTTCACTCCTTTCCTCACGAAGCCGATTGCTTCGAGCTGCCCGACGGAGCAGTCGGGCGGGCGGCCCGGTTTCGGTAACTGGAACAGGTAACTGACTTGATAAAGTGGTGCTATATAGGTGACCTGAGGTCAACTGTTGGGTCCAGCATCTGCATTGCATCATTAGTAATGTCGAAAACATCATTGATGCCCATTTTGGAGCATTTAAATACAATCACAGCGATCCATAATGATGACAAGCCAAGCCACGCAATACCAGAAAATTTTGCAAATTTGACCGCATTTGACCTTGGAGATATTGACCTAAGGTCATGAAATTTGCACACAATAGAGTTCACTACGGTACCCATCCACCCTGCGAATTTCGTTCCTCTAGCTTCACTAGGAGCCGAGATCTAAGGGGGCGGAATCCGCCCCCCCTCCAGTGCGCGTAATTTTCAGAGGCCCTCCAGGGCGCGTGTTAAGGCCCTGTCGCTTTTTGTGAGACTCTGTGCGCTTTGGAGGGCCAGTTGTATTTTCGGCCCCCGTTGTGCTCTTAGGGTCCCCCTGTGTTTATTTTGGGCTTCTGACGCACATTTGTGGGGCCCCAGTACAATTTTGGGGCTTCGGTACGATGTTTCTAGGTCCCAGAGCGGCTTATCGCGCCCAGGCGCGTGGTTCCGGAGACCCAACCCCAGTTTTCTGGGCTTAATACGATTTGTGTGAATCTTTTCTGATTTTTTTTAAAAGTCCGAATCCCGGCCTGATTTCGCGAGCCTTTGGCGCCATGTTTTTGTATCCCACCTCGATTGTTCGAGATCCGGTTTGTTTTTCGGTGCCGTACGCAATTTGTGAAGGCATCTGATAATATGTTCGGTGCTCCAGAGCCATTTTTTACCTGGGCATTTAGTTGTTGGAATCCCTCCTTATTCTGGAGGGCTCCAGGTTGATTTTTTCGGATACCGATGCGGTGTTTGTGGTGACACTGTGCTTACGTGTGGCCCTAGACGCCAATTTTTGAGAGCATCGACGGGACTACCGATGGGAATTGTGGGTCCCGAGCGCGATATTTTGGGGAGGGGGGGCCGGTTCGAGTTTGCTGGACGCGTTGTACTTAGCTGTGGCCCCAACGCGATTTTGGCGGTTCCTGTTGCAATTTTTCGGGCCTCGGAGCGAGTTTTCCCGGGCTCGCCGTATTTATTTGGAGACCCATACCCGAATTCTGGTGGACCGACGCGAACTTTGGCGGCCCCAGCGCAATTTTTGATGCCCCGGCACGATTCTTGGGAGCTTATCCCTCTCAGGATGGAGGGGGCATTTGCCCCTTTGATATAGCACTGCGGCCTCTGAAGGATTTTTTTTTCCCAGAGTGACATTCCGGTTAAGGATTGATTTTTGGGGCAGCTGCAACTTTTGGGGCCCCGACGAGTCCTTCTGGGCCTCCAGTGTGATTTTCAAGGGCTGCGACCCGACTTTTTTTTAGTCCAATGTGATCTTTTGGGCCCCGATCTCATTTTCTTGGATCCCTAGGGCGAGCTATAGCGGCCTCGACACTTTTTGGGGGTCCAATGCGTTTTGGGGGCTTTCGTAGTCATTGTTGGCCCCCAGAGTGATTATCCATGTCCGGATTGTTTTTCGTTGCTCCGGCTTCATTTGTTTTGGTCCCAATGAGACTGTTGGTGCACGGTACGACCTGTCGTGCCCCTGGCATGATTTTCGTGGTCCGGGCGTGAATTTTTGGTACCCCAGGCTCAGCGTAATTTGCGGGGTCCCCGGCCGGATCTTTTGGGGCCCATATCGTGATTTTTAAATACCCAGACACGACCCCTACTATTTCTTAGGGGTTTCTTCTTGCAAATTATAGGCGTCCTGTCGCGTCTTAAGGGTCTCGTCTCATTTCCTAGAGCCTTTTTACCGGTTTTCGACGTCTCCTTGTGTGTCCTACCCTCCTCCATATGCAATGGTCCTCCTCTCCCGTCTTGGAGGGCCTCCTCTTGCATTCTGGGGCCCCTTTAACATGGCATGGGGCTGCCTCTCATCTTCGAGGGGCATTCTCTGCCAAATTAGGGGCCTCCTGCCACGCCTCGTGGGCCTCCTTCTTTATCCTGGCAAAGCCTTACCCGTCTTGAGGGATGTTCAATTTTGGAAACCTCACCTCCTTCCATACCTGCTACCACTCCCATCTTAAGGGCCTCCTCTCATTTCCTGGGAACTCTTTCCGGTCTTCGGGGCCTCATTTGGTCCTGGAGACCTACTCCTTCTTTAGGGGCTCCTCTCGAGTCCGGCAGGTGCCTCATTTCTCTTCTAGAGGCCTTCTTTTTCAAATTAGTGGTCTCCTCTCACGTCTTGGGGGCCTCCTGCTCTGCGTGTGGATTCGATTTTTGCCCATCGTAGGGGTGGTCTCTTATGTCCTGGTGGACTCCTCTTCTCTCCCAGGCGCCTCCTCTGCCAAATTACTGGCAACCTTTCCTATCTTAGTGGCCTTGTTATTTCCCGGGGACCCTCTTAGCCGTCTTCGAGCCTTCTTTTCCGCCTGGGAGCCATCTCTCTTATCCAATGGCCTTTCTCTCCTATTTTAGGGGCCTCCTCGTTCATCATGGGGTCTCATTTCCAATCTTGTGTCGTTCTCTTCGGAATTAGGTACCTCCTGCCACGTCTCTGGATCATCCTTTTCTATCTCGGTGGAACCTCACCCGTTTGGGGCCGGCTTTTGCGTCTCCGAAATCTCATCTCATATCCACTGGCTTCCTTTTCCGTCTTAGGGCCTCCTTTCATATTCTGGGGCCTCTTTTCCGGTGTTGGGGCCTCCTTTGCAATCCTGGTTGCCTCCGTGCCATTTTTGACACTCTCTTGATTTCTGGGAACTCCTACTCTCTCCTAGGTGACTCCTTTTTAAATTAGGGGCCTCCTCTCACTTCAAGGCGCCTCCTTATCTGTGTTTGGAGCCTCATTATCCTCTTAGCAGGGTGCTTTTGCGTCCTAGTCCTAGATATTCTCTTCTAGGGTCCTCCTTTTCCAAAATATGGGCCTCATCTGGCTGGTCTCGGTGGCCTTCTCTCATTCCTGCAGGGACCTTCTTACCCGTCTTGGGGCCCCTATTGCGTCCGGAGAAATCTCCCCTATCATGTCTTAATTTTATATGGCAGGGGCATCCTCTTCCGCCTTGGGTGCCTCGTTTTCCAAATGAAGAATATCCTGCCACCCATCGGAAGCCTTTTCGTCTAACCTGGTTGGCTTCTTGCCCGTCTCGGTGGCATCCTTTCCGTCCTGAGGGCCTTCTTTTCGTGCTGGGGGCCTCCTTTTCGCCCTGGGGCCTCCTTTTCGTCCTGGGGGCTACCTCCCAATCTCTGTTCTACGTCTTAGTGGCCTCCTTTTCGTCCTTGGGTGCATCCTTTTCGTTCTGGGGGCCTCCTTTTCGTCCTGGGGCCTCATTTTAGTCCTGTGGTCCTCCTCCCAATCTCTGTTCTACGTCTTAGGTGGCCTCCTTTTCGTCCTGGGGGCCTCCTTTTCGTTATGGGGACCTCCTTTTCGTCATGGAGCCCACCTCCCAATCTCTGTTCTACGTCTTAGGGGCCTCCTTTTCGTCCTGAGGGCCTCCTTTTCGTCCTGGGGACCTCATCCCAATCTCTGTTCTACGTCTTGGGGGCATCCTTTTCGTCCTTGGGTGCATCCTTTTCGTCCTGGGGGCCTCCTTTTCGTCCTGGGGGCCTCCTCCCAATCTCTGTTCTACGTTTTGGGGGCCTCCCTTTCGTCTTTGGATGCATCCTATTCGTTCTGGGGGCCTCCTTTTCGTCCTGGGGGGCCTCCTTTTAGTCCTGGGGGCCTCCTCCGAATCTCTGTTCTACGTCTTGGGGGCCTCCTTTGCGTCCTGGGGGCATCCTTTTCGTCCTGGGGGCCTCCCTTTCGTCCTGGGGGCCACCTCCCAATCTCTGTTCTACGTCTTAGGGGCCTCCTTTTCGTCCTGAGGGCCTCCTTTTCGTCCTGGGGACCTCATCCCAATCTCTGTTCCACGTCTTGGGGGCATCCTTTTCGTCCTTGGGTGCATCCCTTTTGTTCTGGGGGCCTCATTTTCGTCCTGGGGGCCTCCTCCCAATCTCTGTTCTACGTCTTGGGGGCATTCTTTTCGTCCTGGGGGCCTCCTTTTCGTCTTGGGGGCATCCTTTTCGTCCTGGGGGCCTCCTTTTCGTCCTGGGGGTCCCCTTTTCGTCCTGGAGGCCTCCTCTCAATCTCTGTTCTACGTCTTGGGGGCCTCCTTTTCGTCCTTGGGTGCATCCTTTTCGTCCTGGGGGCCTCCTTTTCGTCCTGGGGTGCCTCCTTTTAGTCCTGGGGGCCTCCTCCCAATCTCTGTTCTACGTCTTGGGGGCATCCTTTTCGTCCTGGGGGCCCCTTTTTCGTCATGGGGACCCCTTTTTCGTCCCGGGGGCCTCCTCCCAATCTCTGTTCTACGTCTTGGGGCCTCCTTTTCGTCCTGGGGGGCCTCCTCCCAATCTCTGTTCTACGTCTTGGGGCCTCCTTTTCGTCATGGGGACCTCCTTTTCGTCATGGGGGCCTCCGTTTCGTCATGGGGCCTCCTTTTCGTCCTGGGGGCCTCCTCCCAATCTCTGTTCTACGTCTCTTATAGAGACCTGATTATATTTCCTGGGGGCCCGTCAGTCTTGAGGCCTCATTGACAGCATGATCTTCTGTCCCGTCGGCCTCCTTGCTCACCTTTTTTTGCTGTGCATTTGCGGATAGGGGCCTCCTCAAATTTCAGGGGGGGGCAGTTTCAGGGCGGGGGGGGGGGCGATTGCCCCCGCTGTCCCCCCGGTGGCGACGCCCTTGTTCAAATGTAGCCAATGGGTTAGCATTCGTGCATTGTGCTGGCGATGCCGTGGCGCACATAGCATATAACGAATGAGCCGCCACCAAGACAACGGCAGCACATGCCGCATAATATCGCGGGAAGCATTTCCAGGAGCAATATATCATGCCATGGAGCACATTTGTATTCATCATCATGCTAACCGTCAACAATTCCCCAGACTTGGTATATGGAAATGCGCGGGCCAGTACGGGGAAGCCTGGTTACCATGAGTACGGAGAGGCCTGGTGACGATGGGTACGGAGAAGCCTGGTTACGATGAGTACGAAGAGACCCGGTTATGATGAGTACGGAGGGACCTGGTTACGGTGAGTACGGAGAGGCCTAGTTACCATGAGTACGGAGAGGTCTGGTTACGATGAGTACGGAGGGACCTGGTTACGATGAGTACGGATGGACCTGGTTACGATGAGTACGGAGAGGTATGGTTACGATAAGCACGGAGAAGCACGGTTATGACGCAGTGTTGCGTGCCAGCACCGGCACGAACACATCAGCGTTGGCAAGAGCAGCAGTGTCGGCGCTGTCAGGAGGACGCCACCACGGGTCTCCCGGCTGTCACGGGTCTCCCGGCCGCCACGGGTCTCCCGGCTGCCACGGGTCTCCTGGTCGCAGTGCACGTCCATGCCGCCAGAACACACGCCCATCGAGCTTGCTCAACACGAGCACGCCGGTCCTGCCCCGGTCTGCCGGTCCTCCCGGTCCTGTCCCGGTCTGCCGGTCTGCTGGTCTGCCAGTCCAGCTCCGGTCTCCCGGTCTTGCCGGTCTGCTGGTCCTGCCCCGGTCCTGACCCGATTTGCCTGTTCTGCCCCAGTCCCCCGGTCCTGCCCTGGTTTGTCGGTCCTGCCCCCGGTTTCCCGGTTATGCTCCGGTTTGCTAGTCTTGCTCCGGTCTGCCAGTCCCGCCCCGGTCTGCCAGACATGCCGGTCCTGCCCCGGTCTCCCAGTCCTGCCCCGGTCTGCCGATCCTGCTCCGGTCTGCCGGTCCTGCCCCGGTCTGACAATCCAACCCTGGTCTGCCAGTCCTGCTCCCGTCTGTCGGTCCAGTCCTGGTCTGTCAGTCCTGCTCCGGTCTGCCGGTCCTGCCCCGGTCTGACAGTCCAGCCCTGGTCTGCCAGTCCCTCCAACGGTGATCACCGTTCGCCACGGCCTGCCGTCAGCGTTGGGCGCCCCCCCCCCATCTCCCATCCATCCAGCCGTCCGACACGGACCGCCAGCCGCCGACGGACGCACCGGCCGGATCGACCATGAGCGGCCAGCAATGCCACCCGGACGCCACGACCGTGCCACGGGGCGCCACCGTCGGGCTCACACCCCCCCGCCCCCTGATAGGGGGGAGGGGTGGGGGAGGCGCCCAACTGACGGCATCAACAACAGTCCTCGGCGGAATTACTGGCCAACTTTGTGACACCGCCCGGTGCTCAGCCCCAGACAATAGCCGTACGGAGCGGCGGCTGTCCGGCTCGCGGCGGTGATGGTGCGGCCCTGGCCACGACGCACAGTCCATGGCCATGCAAGGGCTGGGTCACTGCCGAGGTCACCTCTCCGTCACCGGACCTGACCGGCGGACCTGACCCCACAGGGCTGGCGTACAGACCTGACCCGCGGACCTGACCCCATAGGGCTGGCGAACAGACCTGACCCCACAGGGCTGGCGTACAGACCTGACCGGCGGACCTGACCCCACAGGGCTGGCGTACAGACCTGACCGACACTGACCCCAAGCGTACAAGACCGGCGACCCACAGGGCTGGCGTACAGCTGCCCGCAGGCGGGTAGAGACCTGACCGACCGACCATGACCGACCGACCTGACCCCACAGGGCTGGCGTACAGACCTGACCCCACATTGCTGGCGTACAGACCTGACCAACAGACCTGACTCCACAGGGCTAGCGTACAGACCTGACCGACGGACCTGACCCAACAGGGCTAGCGTACAGACCTGACCACACAGCACCGGCGTACAGACACAATCTGTACGCCTTCTACCAGATTTGTGCTGGCTTTGGTGTGCTATGGCTCATCTATTGCTTGATGCAGTGTTGGTCCCGAGTGGATGGAGGGGCGTCGGTGGCTCAGTGGTCAAGCTGAGCGTCTGGCATGTCGGAGGTAGGGGGTTCGATTCCCCGCGGTTCCCGCGCTTCCTGCCAGGGTGAAAAACAGGCGACGCCATATGACCTCAGCTGTTGGTCATAGGGCTTCGCGAACCCACGCAACCCAAGTGGATGAACTTCGTTGGCACTTTGTGAAATAAAGTTTGGTCTTTACCAGATCTGAATTACGTGCAGATGACTTGGAGGTGTTGTTGAACCGATTGGCGATGTTTATAAATGCCTGGTGCTGGGAATTCAAAAGTAAAACGTTTGTGGCTGATCAGCCGCGAACAGTCCGACAAGAGACGAACACTGCAAAAAGTGCTTACAGTGGCGATACATGAGTGAGGATGCCTTCTTGCCTATGGATAGGAAGGTGAAATTATGCACTTCCTTTCACAGCACTCATTACGATATGGGGAACTATGCACATTTTTAATGCATGGAAACGTGAATGTTTTTTTTAAAGATTTGCTAAAAAGCATACACCATAATGCAGATGATATGTATTCACTATTATATACGGAAATGCTTAGGGCAATTTTTACACTCCATTAGGTAGGGTTTCTGGTCGTTAAAAACTCCCATATTTTAACAAACCCAATAATTATGCACTCCCGAGTCTAAGAATGAGAAATAAAATGGAAAAAAAACACTGGTGATGCACCCACGCGTTTCTTATGTTCGGGGTGAAGCAACATATTCATTTTAAGTCATATATTTATTGTTTGCTTTGGCCCAAAGCCGAAGTTTTGTCTATTTCGTGTGGTGATGACGTTTGGTGATATACCTTAGGTCCCCGGGCTTCCCCTTGGATGCTGCGGTATCGGTGGGCCGGTATGCGGTATCGGTGAAAATTGAATGGTCTCAGACCGAACAAGATGAATATGCCCGCATGGATTCGGACCGAAACTGGAATAAGACCTTATAGAATAAGATCGGGAACTGGAAAAAAACACCGTATGGAATAAGATCGAAAACTAGAATAGTGCGGAGTGAAATAAACCAACATTTGCTCAATACTTTACTGCATACGGATAGGTAAGTCACATATGTAATCTAACTTAATCTAGTCTCCTCCGGCAATAGCAAAAAGCAATAACCAAAACGCAATTCAGGTATAGTACCTCTATCGGTTTTCCATAGAATGGAAGCATTATACCTGAAATAGGTTTGGGATACAGATTTGGACTATGGCAAGAGGCAGTTAGGCTAGGTTAGATGGAAAAACAAACATTTGCTTAATATTGTACTGCATACCGATAGGTAAGTCATATATGTAATCTAACCTAATCTAGTCTCCTCCAGCAATAGTAGGAAGCAATAACCAAAACGTAATTCAGGTATAGTACCTCTATCGGTTTTCCATAGAATGGAAGCATTATACCTGGAATAGGGTTGGGATACCGATTTGGACTATGTCAAGAGGCAGTTAGGTTAGGTTGTATTATGTGTATAACATGTCTGTCTTCAAGAAAGATATTCAGAAAAAAACATAAAATAAAATAAATACCTGTTAATACCATTACGTCTTATTACAGTCTTTGGCCATCTTCCATTCCGGGCTTATTCGCGTGATTTGGTTCATTCAACCTCCATTGGATCCTATTCCAATCAGTGATATTCCAGGCTAGAGGTGGTGTTATGGCCGATGAGGCGCCTGCTCTACTGATACCGGCTGTTGGGAGGATGGGGTATACAAGAGCCAGTTCTTCTCCCTGTCCCAGCCCTGAGGTCGAAAAGCTGGTCAAATATGTGGTTAGTCGTCAAAATGGACAATTTTACAGAGCAGTTCACTGCCCTCTATGGAAGTCCACCACACCCTCCAGCCCGTTCCCACCTATACATTTCACCACAAATAATTGCAAGTTAGCTATATAATTAATGAACTGGCGTAATGTGATATACTAAGTTGAATTGAATTGATAGTGATATACTTTGGTGGCGTGTTGGAAGTTACAGTTTTGGCTGTTGAATTGACAAATCGGAGCTCTTCAATGTGGTCCAAACACTGCACAAATGATTGCGAAGGGCGTGAGAGACAGAGAACAGACAAGGATCGAAACGTTTAATTGAAGTAGCGTAGTTCTTTGTTGTTTATACGAAAAGAACTTACATGCTTAAATTGCATGGATAGCGAAGAAATTCAGTGCATTAGGCCGAGCCATGGACCGAAGCAAAATTGGGTCTGGAAATGTGTGGGACTCGTGGAATACGGCAGCACCACATCAAACCCGCCAACACACAGGAAACAGCATCCGCCGGATGTCAAGAGGTGGCCAATTATTGTGAGAAAACCAGCCCAGCCTTGGCGAGTTATTTTCCCAGCAAACGATGGGAGGCAAACAGGTGGAACAACAAAGCTAACAAGTGGACGAACGCAACAGCTGCTATCGCCACATTGGTGTGCCCAACCAGCAGACCAATGGACATTGCAGAGGACGGCGGATTTAATGAATTCTGCAAGCTGATATGTCCAGAATACGAAGTCGCTCATCGGAACCCCGTGGTCAAGTGCATAGATGACATGCATGACATTGAAACAACCAAGCTGGAAGATGAGATGGCAAAGACTACATCAGTGAGTGTCACAACTGAAGGATAGTCGGGGACAAACTCCAGTGGCTTCGGCAATGTAAATGTGTATTACATAGCTGAGGAGTGGGTGCTCTGGTCGAACACACTATAGCCGTGGGAGAAATGAAGGAAGGCACACAACAGAAAACTACAGGGCAAAGTTCGACAACATCGAGGAGTACGCAGTCAAGGACAAAGTCGGAGTACACGTTACGGACAAAGAAAACAAAATGAAGGCGACACACCCCGGCTCAGAAAGAGGTGCATGCATGGTTCGTCTGCTACAGTCAAGTGGGGGACACGGCATCAAAGCAAATCCTGCGATGCAATCAACTATACACAAATAATATCGCGAAGAAACCCCCCCAAAAGCTACAAGATGAAGTATGTACTTGGAAAGGAACAGAAGAAAGGGGGTGGGGGCTGAAATCGCAAACCTTGAAGCAAGAGGTAGCATCACGACGGAACAGCACTCTCACCACGCTCAGGTCAGTGGTGAAAAACAACAAAGTAATGGAAGACCAAGAGGAGGGGGATGACAACCCGGACGATCCCGGACATGATCACACAATCGAGGCAGATGACGGCAGAATGAACATCAAGTGCATCAACGACTGCCTCCTGAAGATCGGTGAACACTCCCTCCTCATCACGGATGCTGAGGCCGAGCGGGCAGATAAACTGATATCGGACCTCGAGCCGTTCGAAGAAGCTAGAACCAACCGCACTGCTCGGCAGTGAGAAGTGCATGAGCGCATCTACAGTCTTACCGTTGGTGGATCAGCTGCTACACAAGTACATGTAGGTCGAGGATGATGACCCGAATTCGTCGCACATATCAACTATGCGATGTCGGAAGACAAACAGTGTGCTACTGGCCAAGGCAACGTTGTTGGATCCTCGACACCACAATTCATCTGCGCTGCCAGAAGAAGTAAGGGCACCAACACTTGCACCTCTGACGAACGGGATGAGCAGGACCGAAAATGGAGTCAGTGGACCAAAAGGGAACAAGCCGGAAAGTCCACAAAGAAAGAAAATGCGTCGCACGATAGATTCGTCTTCGAGTTCAGACGAGAGAGAGCATGCAACAGCAGATGATGAACTCCGAAAATTCCAGGAAGAAAAGGGTTAAAGGACGCATCGGGTTTTCAGTGGTGGAAATAAAACGAGAGGAGTTGTCGTCTGTCTCACCACTCGTGAAAAGATACTTGTCCGTGCCTGCTTGCAGCACGCCATCCGAACCTATGTTCTCTAAGGCCGGGCTGGTTCTCAACAACCATGCCGGCTGTGCCCGGGTCCAAATAGATTTAACGCGATAGTGTTCCCACCAAACAATCAAACAAGGTGCGATGTGTAAAAAGGTGGGCTCGAACGGTGCGCTGTGACTTTGAGATGTACCTACTTCGAGATACGAGATAACATCCCGTTCGATCGACTTGAACGGGATAAAATTCGAGATGTAAAGGTAACAGTGTCATGTCGAAACACTCAAATCGAAACAACATGCATTGTTGTGGACTAAAAATAGCTTGTTCATTGCACTGAAATTATTTTAATGACATGTGAACGAGCTTCCTTCTGGCAAGGATGCAGCGGAGCGTTAACCTGGCACTTGCTAGATAAGGAGGGGAGGGGGCGTTAAACGGATCAGTTTTTTTTTTTGGGGGGGGCTGCGCAATAGTTCCGGTTTTGCCCCGCCAAAATTTCAGTATCTCCTGGTGAATCAATTCTGCACATTTTGCAAAAGATGGACAAATTCATGAAAGGAAGCCAAAATGACGTCATAAAGACTGCCATATTTGACAATTTTGTTATTTTTTCCACTTCGCTTGGTCCGGGTCGGTGCAGCGAACAGACATTGAAAATTGCGGGGAATGATGTTTAAATGTTAATTGAAACACGTGACAACGTTACAACTAAACTTTCGAATATGTCCCGATCAATCGAACATTCGATCGATATTTTATATCGCGTTAACGAACGATATATTATGAAACAAGTAATTTCGACAATCATCCGACCTCGTCATTCTCAACGGCCGATACGAACTAAACTACCACGCAATCCCATACTGGTAACACTAGCAAGACAAGACTCCCTCGCAGTGATACCAGTGTGGAAAACCCACCGAACAATAAGCCGCATACAGCAACACCATACTCGTCCTGATAACGCTGAATAAAGCACTGCGAGAGCACTGTCGCCTCCACGGCGAACATTCAGACGATGTCTCTTGTAGCCTCCGCGACTGACGCTTCGTCAAATGCCGAACGCCGGTAACGTCCCGCAACAAAGACGTTGTCATCGACTCAAAATCGGCACAGGAATGTCAGCCAGCTGACCAAACACCTAGACGACATCAACCAATTGATATCGACTGAGATATTTGACGTATTCTGTGCCACCGAGACACTGCTATTCGTGGATATGGACGACAGCACCCTCATCTTTCCTGGCTTCAACATCAGGCGGAATGAAGTGTCGCACGGGCGTGGAGTCGCTATTATCTCCCGTAATCGCCTCACTGTTGAGCCACTGCGGGTGCCTACACCGAACTCATCTCTAGAGTCACTGTGGATCACTGTGACTGATCTAACAACAGTTGTCATTGGAGCTGTCTACTGTTCTCCAAATAGTGCAGTGACACCGGCCAACGAGGAACTACATGATGAACTGGCACATGTCCTAAGCCTGGGCCAGCCCATTTTTATTCTCGGTGACACCAAATTTGACGTGCTACAGCCCGACAAACCGGGTGTGCGGGCTTATCTGCGTACGTCCCGCAACCTGTCCATCGGCCAGCTGATAACCAACGTAATGTATATACTGTAAATAACTAACTGATAATCACCCACGATGGCGAGGAGACAGACCGAGTCTCCTCGATCATCTCATCACAAATCGATTTGACCTGACCACAGAAGTTCGTCAAGTCATTCACACAGATTTTAGCGACCACGACGTCCTTGCTGCATCTGTCACAGTTGACAGGCGTCGCCCTCAGCCCGCCGTCATTACCATACGCTCGACAAGATACTTAGATCAAATTACTTTGTGTCTGGATCTGCTGTTGGCCAACTGGTCCGCCGTTTATCAAGCGACCACCACGTCGGACAAGTGGGACGCATGGCTGGCTGTATGACAGCCAATAATCGACCGTCACATGCCCCTTCGTCAAATCAAACCGAAGCACCCGTCGCCGCCTTGGTTGCAGCATGATGACGTGCATGCAGTAAGGGCAGCACTGGAACAGGCTCGTGAGCACAGGGATGCAGCGCGAAGCGAAGAAGCTCAGCGGAATTACGGTGAGCACAAGAACGCAATCCGGACTGCTCAACATCACGCATGCGGAGAATGCTTCCATACTGCTGGTGCCCGCACACTTTGAAAGAACATTCGCAAATTAATCATCCCCTCCAGCAAGTCAACGATAGAAGAGCCTGACACAACCATTCAATCGACTGATCGGCATGCACGGCTGAACTTACATTTCGCCGGTGTTGGTGCTGCGGTAGCTGCTGATGGCACCTCCCGGAGAGCCCCTCCGACCGAGGCCACGTGTCTGTAGCGGCGCATTCGCACCGTAACCCGCGACGGTGCCAGAGCTGTCAAAGGCGCCGCAGCGCATGGGTGGCTCACGAGCGTCCGCAGCTGGCGGCATCACCAACCAGATGCTGAAGATGGCGTTTGGTGTGGTGGCACCGCACGTGGTAAACATCGTCAACTCATGTATCACGAGCTGTGAGCTGCCCACCGCTCTGGAAACGGCGATGGTAACACCACTGCACAAAAGTGGTAACGCAAACGACCACACTACCGGCCAATATCGATACCAGTGGTCGAAAAACTGCGAGCGTGTCGTCGGTACACGACTGATAGACCATCTGACTAGCCATCGTCTACTGTGCCCCGAACTACGGCTTCCGGCCCGGCCTGTCTACCGAGATGGCTCTGCTATAATCGGTCACCCATGCTACCCTCAACATCGACAAAGGCGAGATCACTCCACTGGTTGCAGCTGACCACCTCAAAGGCGTTCGATAGTGTGGAGCATAGTCACCTCATGGACAAGCTCGGATGGTACGGCGTCAACTCAGACTGGTTCCGCGCATGGCTTGAGGGTCGTTTGCAAACGGTGAAGAACCTGTCAGTAGCACATGGTGTGATAAAGGGCTCGATCTTTGGCCCGGTCATGTCCATAATATTATCCAATGACCTCCCAAAACATATCCCACACGGCAAGATTGTTATGTATGCCGATGATATGCAGTTCCTCGACTCCGGGAAGCGAAACGAAATCACAGCCATCGGTCAAGGATTGAATAAAATAAATCACTGTCAGTCGCATTTAACTGGTTTATTCAAAATAGACTAAAAGTAAATCCCTCCAAAACTGAGATGGATGTTCTCCAATCTTCCAGACAACATACCCCTGTTGAGTTCACTGTTCGTCTGAGCAAGTTAGAAATAGCAACCACGAAGTCTGAAATTATTTGGTGTGAAAATTGACTCCCACCTGTCCTGGGATGCACATGTATCTACTGCTGTACGTTTGTGTAACCGCATACTTGTTGGACTCGTTAGACTGCGTCGTAGGTTTTCTCACATTGCGAGGCTGGTGTTAATCGAGGCACTCGTGTTCCATCACATAAGGTACTGTGTCTGTCTAGGGAAGCTGTAGCGGAGCCCAGAAAAGGCATATTAAAACTGAGTCAACTTTGGTGCAAGGATTGTAGCCGGTTTGCACTACCGGGATCAGGCGTTGCCAACGTTGGAAGAACTAGGATAGCTCAAATTGAGGACTTCATATCCGAGGCAGATGCTCACCCAGTTGTCAAAATTATGAATTAGTTCACTGGCTCAGAACTCATTCGCGATCAACTGGACTGTCACTCAACTGTGTCGCAACGGAGCACCAGGGCCACGGCTAACGGTGAGCTCCAGGTACCACGACGCCGCACAGAATTCGCGCGCTGCTCCTCATACCGGGAGCTTGCCGGACGTGGAACAATCTGCCTCTAGATTTGAGGAACTCAGGTGGCTACAATGTTTTCAAACGGTTGCTTCCGGCCATGCTGCGCATGTCCGAGCACTAACCTCCGGCCTCCGGAACACCGCTTACCTCAACATTGTAATGCCACTAGTTATCGTGTATGCTCCTGATGATGGCTTGCGCTGCACATTAGTGCACTACTATAACGGAAACTGAAAAGCCCTACTCGAGAGCATCCGACATACATTACATTACATTACTGGGGCTGCAAGACGCTCAGTTTGTATTGACGCAGAGCACATGTATCGTACAGCCTGATATTGAGAACACCAATTTTGTGGAAAACCACGCTTTGGTGTCAGTTACTGGCTTTGAGTAAGAAAAGCTAGTACCCTGTTGCACGGCGATAAACAAAGACAATGCCCCATATCAAATGATTTGGATCATGACATATTTCGTCCGGATAATTTGCCCTTTGAAATTATGTAGAGCGAGATACTGGAATATGGGAAATGTCGCCGCTCCACTCATATGAGAAGTTGTTTTCTTTGCAATGCCTCAAAATTGTCATCTTCACACCTGGGAGAATAAATCGAAACCTGTAGAATTGATTGGTTATTCCGGTTTAAGGGCGCGACGACTACAGGGTCATTTGGCGCCCATGAAACCTGAGTTCAGCACATAAGTACGGGAGCAATTCTAGGTCACATGTTTATCTTAACATGAAGCAGTAAGTGAAAAATGTGGGAGCAGATATACCGCTGTATGTACGGGAGTCATTCTAGGCTATATGTTTATCTGAACGTGAAGCAGCTTAGCGAAAAGTGTGTGAGTAGTCATACCATCGCACTAGCAAACACAGATGATATGGTTTTCGACTTGTAGTTTTCTTGGAGTTCACAAATACAGAACATGTCTGTCTTCGGAATAACACAATACCGCACTGTCGACATCTTCCAGGCAAAACTTGAGCTTCAAGTTTTTTTGGCATAAGTTTTGCACATCGCCTGGCCGAAACTTCAGGAATGCCTCTTAGGCATATTATCATCCAAGCAAAAACAGTACGGCACAGATTCAGCCCGAGAGCCTTCATCACATTAGACACACACCACGGCGTGACGATTTCACAACATCGCGAGATTACCTTCAACAACGGAAGCACGCTCGGTCCACTGGCGCAGCGTCCACCTCACGATAGCACAACACCGCTGTCGACAGCATGGACCCTCGGTCAGTTGTATCACAGATGGCAGCGGCCGCCCTCAGCAGCGGCCGCCCTCAGCAGCGGCCGCCCTCAGCAGCGGCTGCCCTCAGCGGTGGCCGCCCTAAGCACCAGTCGGCCCATCGGCGGCAGCCAGTAATCGGCAGGCGCCGTGCTCCACGCGTACACCGGCCGCTGGTCCGGCGGCATCACGCAGCGCGCCCGGCCAGCTCTGCTCTGCCGGCGCGCGGCGGTGTGTAGCCGTACAGCAGGGTGGCGGCCGGGCTACTCTGCCTTGGCGCGAGGCGGCGGCGGCGGCGGTGTGTAGCCGTACAGCAGGGTGGCGGCCGGGCTACTCTGCCTTGGCGCGAGGCGGCGGCGGCGGCGGTGTGTAGCCGTACAGCAGGGTGGCGGCCGGGCTACTCTGCCTTGGCGCGAGGCGGCGGCGGCGGCGGTTGAGCCGTACAGCAGGGTGGCGGCCGGGCCCCTTGGCCTTGGAGCGGCGGCGGCGGCGGCGGTGTGTAGCCGTACAGCAGGGTAGCAGCCACCACCAGCGCGGCGCCGGCGCCGAACGTGGCGCTCAGCCGCACGTCGCCCAGCGCCGCCCACGAGATGAGCGCCGACAGCACGATCGAGACGGACGTGGCGAAGCCCTTGAGGATGTTGTCGGCGTACTTGACGGTGGCCGACACGGCCAGCCCGCCCAGCGCCTGCCGGCGGCGGGCCAGTCAGGGTGCTGCACAAGTCGCGTGACGGGCGTGGCGAGCCGCCCTGCGTGTCGCCAGTCACTGACTGACGCGACACGTGTCGCCGGGGGTGGGATGGGTTGGGGTGGGGTGGGGTGGTGGTGGGGATCGGAGCTCATCACTGACACAACGGCCGTGCGGACATTACATCCTTTGGAATACATTTGTCAAGATCCAGATCCGCACTTCACTGTAATCACTTTTTATGTTAACAAAGTCATGCAAGCAATCAAGTGACTGACGAAGAAATACGGTATGGAACTTTACGTGGAAACAGAAAACTCTTCTGGCGCCATTAGCCGTGATTGTGCATAAAGTGCGTCGTGAACCATCCAATAAACAATAAACAGAAGACTCTTCTGCTGCCAATACTGCGCTTGTGCCGTCTTATTGGTATTCTGAGACTCCATGTCTAACATCGGCAGCCACTTTACACCCGCAACCCATACATTGACAAGTGTATGTTTACTTCGTCTGCGTAGTACGCAACCCATACTACGTCTGCTTTTAATTATGAAAAAAGCAAAGCCTGCTGTGGAAGTGGAAGCGGACCGCCAATCCGAAGCAGCACTGAAAACTGTCGACGTTTGTTGTTATTTTTGTTCGGTCATCGTGGCCAGGAGCAGTGCGACGTGAAGGACGCAACCGATGGGTGGAGCCAAAACGGGAGCATTCTGCAAATGACTTCGTCCTGTCTGACCGCAATGTGACGCCAGGATACTGAAGCTTGTTGGACCCGTCCGACTGCGTGCTCCTTCCACATAAACATGCACCTCCTTTAAAGAGGGTCCGACACTTTCCAACGTGAAAGCCAGACATTTTTCAAAATAGAAAGAAAAGGAGTCACCAGCTGGGAACAATGCTCTGAACCGGCTGACCGCCGCAGGCTACAAGCGCCTGGTTCGAAAGTATTTAGGACGATAAAATTGTTATCCGTGTTGATGCGGTCCCGAAGCGTTTTCAGGCAAATGAACAGGGTCGGGCAGGTCAGAAAGTGCCGTGCTTAGTGATGCTAACGGTATTAAAATGCATACGAGATACATGTAGTGTTATTAGCCTCAGGTTCCCTTTGTTGAGACACCAAAGCTTTGAACTCGGCCACATGCACCTCTGTTCACCCGTCGGTACACGGATCCGCCGCGGGGTCGGTGCTGCTCAGTGCACCGATACAACGACCTCCATGCGCTCCGCGAGCACCGTACGGGGACGAGAGCGCCACCTGGGGCTGGCGCTGAGTGAACGTGCTGCCGCCTGGTGGTCCATTCTTCAGGTACGGCCAGGCTGGAAGGCCGACCCATGGCTCGCCCACGGCCAGTGAGGCTGGCTTTATCACCTCACCCCAGAGTGGAGACCGCCAGAGGCTGGCAGTGGCAGCTCGGCCAGAGCGATAGCCGCCCAGAGACAGACATTGGCAGCTCACCTGGAGAGCGATAACCATCCAGAGACCGGCATTGGCACCTCACCTGGAGAGCGATAACCATCCAGAGACCGGCATTGGCAGCTCACCTGGAGAGCGATAACCATCCAGAGACCGGCATTGGCACCTCACCTGGAGAGCGATAACCATACAGAGAGCGGCATTGGCAGCTCACCTGGAGAGCGATAACCATCCAGAGACCGGCATTGGCAGCTCACCTGGAGAGCGATAACCATCCAGAGGCCGGCATTGGCAGCTCACCTGGAGAGCGATAACCATCCAGAGACCGGCATTGGCAGCTCACCTGGAGAGCGATAACCGTCCAGAGGCTGGCATTGGCAGCTCACCTGGAGAGCGATGACCGCCCAGGTGTAGCGTGTGTAGCCGTGGAAGAAGCCCAGCTCGGCGACTCCGGCACCATCGTTGAGCGCCACGGCCGCCGCGCCGAACGGCAGAGAGAATACGGCTGCCTCGGCACACGGGTCACACGGGTCACGACGACTGGCGACCAGTTCCCGGCAACGGGCACATCCACAGAGCACACGCTTCCCCACAGCAGACCCCACCTCCCGACAGCAAACACGTCCATGGAGCAGACCCCACCTCCCGACAGCAGACCCCATCTCCCCACAGCAGACCCCATCTCCCCACAGCAGACCCACCTCTCGACAGCAGACCCACCTCCCGACAGCAGACACGTCCATGGAGCAGACCCACCTCCCGACAGCAGACACGTCCACCGAGCAGACCCACCTCCCGACAGCAGACACAACCTCCCGGCAGCAGACACGCCCACCGTGCAGACCCACCTCCCGACAGCAGACACGCCCACCGTGCAGACACACCTCCCGACAGCAGACACATTCGCGGAGCAGACACGCCTCCCGGGCAGCAGACACACACCTCCAGGCAACAGACACGCCTCCCGACAGTAGGTAAGTCCACGGAGCAGACATGTCTCCCGACATCAGACACATTCACGGAGCAGACGCAGACACATTCACGGAGCAGACCCGTCCGCGCCACACTTCCCACACGTGTCACGCTCTTCAGCAAACAGCTCACATTTGACAGCAGTTCACGTGTCAAGGCCACAGGTGTTGCACTACACAATAAAACCAACACACACACACACACACACACACATATATATATATATATATATATATATATATAATCTGTGTCGTGAATGGGACGCACCACCACTTAAACTGACGCACTGGCAGAACGTGACTCACTCGTGATTCTAGTTGGTTACTAGGGTTTTATGGCGCATCAACTGCATTCGTTATACAGCGCCCTATTAAGATTCTAGAGGACGTCCTTAGACTCTATTTTCGGTCCAGCGGCTTCGAATACGGAGCAAAACAGCAGAAATAGATTATCGGCAGCTTTAAGCATAAACGCATTAGAACATCACGGGAGCTGAGGGTACGACCAAAACAGTTCAAAGGAGGGTGAGCCGTCTTTGTTGGTTAGTTATTTGGGTTTTGGGCGCCAATTTTACCGACAATAATGATCGCATAGCGGCAATTGAGCCGTATGTGTGCATTGTGCACTCACCGAGCTGCACGTTGCGAACAGAGAGCGGCTGTGACCAGCCGCGCTTCAGCACCCGCTCAAAGTAGACGCCCGCGTAGCCACTGGACAGGCAGAGAACCGACACGGCCAGCAGGCCCAGCGGGTAGTTATTGGCGTGTCGCG
Organism: Ashinkailepas kermadecensis; assembly: GCA_034440615.1. NCBI lineage: Eukaryota > Metazoa > Arthropoda > Thecostraca > Neolepadidae > Ashinkailepas > Ashinkailepas kermadecensis. Next base: position 31,122 of record JAOTOM010002819.1, on the reverse strand, counting down.
ACGCCTCGGCCGACGACTCGGACGTACCGGCCACCTGGCGACAGGTTAGGTCAGGTCAGGTCAGATCAGAGAACCGACACGGCCAGCAGGCCCAGCGGGTAGTTATTGGCGTGTCGCGACGACTCGACGTACCGGCCACCTGGCGACAGGTTAGGTCAGATCAGGTCAGATCAGAGAACCGACACGGCCAGCAGGCCCAGCGGGTAGTTATTGGCGTGTCGCGACGCCTCGGCCGACGACTCGGACGTACCGGCCACCTGGCGACAGGTCAGGTCAGATCAGGTCAGGTCAGGTCAGAACCGACACGGCCAGCAGGCCCAGCGGGTAGTTATTGGCGTGTCGCGACGCCTCGGCCGACGACTCGGACGTACCGGCCACCTGGCGACAGGTCAGGTCAGATCAGGTCAGGTCAGAGAACCGACACGGCCAGCAGGCCCAGCGGGTAGTTATTGGCGTGTCGCGACGCCTCGGCCGACGACTCGGACGTACCGGCCACCTGGCGACAGGTTAGGTCAGGTCAGGTCAGGTCAGAACCGACACGGCCAGCAGGCCCAGCGGGTAGTTATTGGCGTGTTGCGACGACTCGGCCGACGACTCGGACGTACCGGCCACCTGGCGACAGGTCAGGTCAGATCAGGTCAGATCAGAGAACCGACACGGCCAGCAGGCCCAGCGGGTAGTTATTGGCGTGTCGCGACGCCTCGGCCGACGACTCGGACGTACCGGCCACCTGGCGACAGGTCAGGTCAGATCAGGTCAGATCAGAACCGACACGGCCAGCAGGCCCAGCGGGTAGTTATTGGCGTGTCGCGACGACTCGGCCGACGACTCGGACGTGCCGACCACCTGGCGACAGGTCAGGTCAGATCAGGTCAGATTAGAACCGACACGGCCAGCAGGCCCAGCGGGTAGTTATTGGCGTGTCGCGACGCCTCGGCCGACGACTCGGACGTACCGGCCACCTGGCGACAGGTCAGGTCAGATCAGGTCAGATCAGAGAACCGACACGGCCAGCAGGCCCAGCGGGTAGTTATTGGCGTGTCGCGACGACTCGGCCGACGACTCGGACGTACCGGCCACCTGGCGACAGGTTAGGTCATGTCAGGTCAGGTCAGGTCATGTCAGGTCAGATCAGATTAGCATGGGGAGGAGGGCCAACAGGCAGTTATTGACGTGTCGCGGCGGCTCGGCCGACGACTCGGACGTGCCGACCACTTGGCGACAGGTCAGGTCAGATCAGGTCAAATCAGCACGGCGCGCAGGCGCAGCAGGTAGATATTGGCGTGTCGCGGCGGCTCTGCCGACGACTGACGTGCCGGCCACCTATCGACAGGTCAGGTCAGATCAGATCAGGTCAGGTCAGCCCTCCGTTTGATTGGCACGTCGTATCGGAGCAGACCGAGGGACTTTCCGAATGGGACAGGGAGGATGCGGCGGCCAGCAGCAGACTGGCGAGTGGGACGGGCAGATCGAATTGACGTCGTGGCAGCCAACACATCCCAAAACATTCAGGTCAGACCGAGCCCAGCCTGGACGAACCTGTAGCAGCATGACCAAAGTGGCCAGGAATACAACGCATTACCTCAAATGTCCTCCGCGCAATGGGAATCCGAACATTTTGCACGGACCGGCTAGAAAATCAACTTGTGTGTCAGGAGCAAGGTTGGCAAGATACTGCCATCAACTGGTCAATACCAGTTAATTGGCAAACACATTTGCCGTCAAGACGCATCAACCTTTTCCAGGAGACCGTGCCAGGTTTGTGATTCTGGATCCGGACGTTCTCAGGATCCCAGAGGTCGTCCATCGTGGTCTACTGGCAGGAGGTACAGTATTTGCCAGTCAATGGCTTTTACCGGTTAATACCAATGGCATGACTAAAACTAGTCTGTGCCAACATTTTGCAAACATTTTGGCACCACAAAGTCAATTCTTAACAAACAAACAAAAACTTATCGAAAAATATATAGACTCTGAGAGGAGAACGATATTTCAGCATCATGGAGGGAGCTTAGCGACTCGCTTGAGAGCGCTATTGCCTCCAGGCGCGGACACACCGTCCACTATTGCCTCCAGGCGCGGACACACCGTCCACTATTGCCTCCAGGCGCGGACACACCGTCCACTCGTGGCGCATGCAGATGCGCAGACCACGTAGGCTCGCCATTCCTTCACAAATAATAATCGCAGGGAAGCCGCCACCGATACTTGAACCTACAATCTTGGGGTAACGAGAGTCCGGCACACCCATTATTCTATCGACACCATTGACACGCGGCTCTGCAAAGAGAGACAGTCATCAACCTCCAGCATACCATCGACATGCGGCTCTGCAAAAGGAGACGGCCATCGACCTTCCACACACCATCGACATGCGGCTCTGCAAAAGGAGACGGTCATCAACCTTCCACACACCATCCACATGCGGCTCTGCAGAGGGAGACAGTCATCAACCTCCAGCATACCATCCACACGGGGCTCTAGAGGGAGAAGGTCATAAACATTAAGCAACCATCACTCCGTTATTTGAGGCTCAGGGGCGCATCGACTGCGCCGTCACATTGGGTCTGTCCCTGACCCTGCATCAAGCTGCTCCGAGCAACTTGGAGCAGCTGCTCAGTGTTCCCGTGCGTTTTCGGAGCAGATCGCAGTAGCTCCAATCTACTCCAACTTCCTCCGGCCGAGAGCAGGGGCTGCTTTTAGCAGCTTGAAGTAGCACAAATGTGGCGCTAAAGATACATTTGCGAAGCGCTTTGAGACTGCCTCCAATGTATTGAGCTTTAATTTGGAAGTATTCCTGCTGCTTGGTGATGGTAAGACTTGTTTGCTGATGGTGAGACAGTAATTCTATGTTACACACCAATCTAAAATTAACTTCGAACCGCAATGATAGCATATCCCATACAATGTCGTGTAATGATTCAATGTAAGGTTCGAACATCTGCGTCATATATGTAACCATAATACAAGCATAAACAGCTGATGTCTACCCCAAGTTGTTCCAGACGTTCCAGCGCCTCTTTTTTTACAGAGCCTGCTCTGAAATGCTCCAAGTTGCTCCAAGTTGCTCTACTCTTTTTTGGAGCAGGGTGAGGAACAGACCCATAGCCGCGTGATCACTCCGTCAAATTCCTCCGAAGACGTGGTTGGCACCGCACGGACACCATGCCTCTCCTGTGAGAGATACCTGACCAGAGCCCGACCGCAACCTATTGTGAGCGGCTACCTGCCGGTGACGGCGGCGAGCCAGAGCGGTCTCCGTCGTCGGCACGAATCCACCTCTTATGGATGAGGTAAAACATCGGACACACACACACCACACTGGCTGGCATACAACTAAAGTGCTCACTACCAATGCCAAACCAGACGGACCACTAAACACCGGATGGATTGTAGCTTTACGACGCACTCAGCAGCTGAGACATATGGCGCCGCCTGTCTCTCACCCTGGCAGGAAGGGCGGACATAGCGGGGAATCGAACCCCGCACCTCTGGCGTGCCAGACGCTCAGCTTAACCACTGAGCTACCGACGCCCCGACCCCTAAACACCACTAACGCGCAACCGAAATGCTTCTTCCATTCACCAGACGACTGGCTGGCGGTGATCGGCAGCTGTAGACGCAGCAGCGGGCCCCGTCGTCTGTGAGCCAGCTTTACCGGCACTAGACAGACGCCCACGACGAGGACGAACAGCGCCAGCCACTGCAACGGGCGCACCCGCTTCTTGAGCATCAGCATCGACATCAGCGCTGTCGTCAGGATCTTCAGCTGGTACGACACCTGCCGGCAGCAACTGCAAATGATGACTGCAATCAACAAACAATTTGCGACGAAAGGACTGGCGTAGTGGGACGGATACACTGCGTTGTCGAATGTCATTAAAGAAATGGCGTATGCCTAGATATATGGATTGTACTGTCACTATAATGAAATTTAAACAAACGTGGTTTGGATAAAATCTTTGGGCCCAGAATTTCGCTGCCCAAGAGGATTAATGAAGAGCCAATTAAGAACTGTAAAGCCAGTTTGTCTACGAAATTGAAAGAGACAGGATGACCTTGACCTGTGACTATACCAGACCACATTACGTCCTTGGTTTCTGTAATCTCAGTGTGAGTTGGTGGTGGTGGGACAGAATCCATCCAAACCCTGCCACTGCACGTTTGGAACGGAATACCTCACATAGCACGTGTTAACATACCAACATTCAGCATGTGCAGATATGCTGTCACAGCCATTCCACCAAACCAACCTTATTTCCATTGCAGTCCGTATTTTCTTCCCTATGAATAGATAAGACATCTCCCTTCCACTCCACCTTAGATTGTCTCCATGTTTTAATGCATCCAACCACAAATAAAATCATAAACCACACTTGAAATACATTGTATTGACTTAAAATGCTGCAAATCACAAACATCCGACCATACCCAGTCAGTGTGCACCAGGCAGGCGAGGCAACCGTCAACTTTCCAAACGTTTCCACAATCACATTGATGTTTTTCAAGGATCCTCTCTTGGTATCTCCTGCTTCAAATTATTGTCAATGCTCCCAGCTTTTTTGCACCGAGAGCGCGTGTTGTTTAGTACTCAGATGATATCCCAATTATCTCCTCTGAGAAAACCAAAATAATCAATTGCGAGCAGTCTAGTTTCGATGGGCGCTTATTTTCACTATCATGGTTCTAAGTTGAACAGCAGCAAAAGCGAATTGACCACCTTCAAGTGTCAAGATTTCCATAGCATGTCATCTAACACAATTCGGTTTTAGGAGCGCATAATGAGTGGGAGCCTGCTGTGAAAAAACATCAGGCTCTGGGGTCAGCAGCCTTACGTGACTCCTCTCTTGTACGAAAGGGTAATGGTAACCCCATCGGCCTGACCCACGTGTGACATTGCATCCCTACTCCTCCCCTGCCTATCTTCGTCAGTCTGTTGGCGAAGACGCGCGCCGCTGTTCGGTTGCGTGTTGCTACCGTTTGACACCGTCCGTTGCTGAATAATGTTGGGTGCTTTCCTGACAGTCAACTTGGTCATCTTATCTGTTCGTTACTGTTCGGTAACAATTCGAAACGGACCAGAAGAGCATGCACCGGCTTCAGAAAATCCTCAAATCTGGATTGCACATAATTTCTGGCAGACGTAAAGTTCGCAAACTTCTCACGTGCAGCGTGGCCTCGGGTGGCTGTCCGACCGCGGACCTCACAAGCAGCACGCTCTCAACCTTCTTCACACATTTCGCTGCACTGAGGAACCTCGGCTCTCCCATCGTTGCCCAAACTAAATTCAGAGTTTGCTCTTCACCCTCCAGGTGAGGTGTTTGCTCCTGACCTACCAGGCGAGGTGTTTGCTCTCGACCCAACAGGAACAACGGCCTTGTGAACTGAGGACAGTGTTCCGACGACATACACATGAATATATATGTGACATAAATATATATTTCAAAAACCATTAACCATCCTGCATGACCCTTACCCAGATCAATGTTGTACGATCCCGGCAGCCTGCAAATGCAACGAACAACAGAAAGGAGAGTGCACGACCTGGAGCATATGTCATACATGGTGGTACTATGCAAACCTTGGACCTATGTGCATCCATCATCTGTAGAGTAACAACCGAAATGGCTTGGCATTTTAATGCTGCAGCTATATGGCAATGTATGGCAAATAGTAAACATTATCACTAAAAGAACACAATAATGCTGATGCAGCTCCCACTATACTGGCATAGATTCACCATGCCAACCAGCAAGAGACCACAACCACAACAAAATGAGCTCCCTGGAGGACACAATTAGTGCCAGTACTTGCCTGAAAAGTGGGTGCGTCCAGGTTGGTGAGCGCCACAAACATCAGGTTGTTCTGCAGTGTGTACAGCAGACTGGGAACAGACAGCTGGAGTGTGTCCCATGGCTGGCCCACCACATCATGACGGAGCAGCTTCGCTGTGCGACCAGCCGACCTCCCTGCCAGAGCCAACAGCCTCAATAAGCATTGCATATAATATATATATATATATATATATATATATATATATATATATATATATATATATATATTAACAGGCATGTGCATTTCAAACCACCCTACTGTAACTGGGCATGGTAGGGGGGACACACTTGTACATATTCACCCATCTAATATCCTCCTATATAACCAATGTAGACATACATCTGCTGCATTTCCAAGTGCATGGTGCACATTCATACATCCATACATTGAAGTATGTATCCATATTAACCCACACATGTCATAAAGTCATGGTGTTGAGACTAAAAGAGTTGTAGGTGCCAATCTGGGTTAAGCCTGAAGAGGGAAGATACTATAAGCCCGGAAAAAAGATACCCAGCTCCTCAACCAATACCACAATATAAATTCCAAAGAAGCTATCCACCAACATCCTACACACCTACCAATACCTATCTAGCCCTATACACTTGATCCTGCATGACACAAGTAGATTGAGTGCACCATCAATAATCTTCAACTACATCCATCCCTGTTTAAAGAGACTTGCACTGTATACACATACTAGCAGAGATCTCCCCCCATCCACCAATAATTATAACTCAAAAACAAAATTATCCAACCTAAGGAATGCATCCACTGTATTTTTAAATACATTCAATGAGGGACTCCCAACATCAGCAGGCAGCCTATTTCATTGATAAACCACCCTTTTACTGAAAACATGTTAATTGTCCTATGCTTATCTATACATTATCTAACCCTTTAATGATTATATATGTCAATCATATCAGACCATAATCTCCTATACTTGAGTGAGTGCATATCTCAACATTGATCAGCCCACTTTTTAGGTCCTCTATGTCTAGTTGAATATTACAAGATTGATCACTACCATTAGCCTCTCCCACCAGCTTGACATCATCATCAAATTTGAACATCCTATCCCTCATCCCTACCCCAATGTTGTCCACAATGATAAGGAATGACCTAGAACCTGACCTAGAACAACACCCTGCGACACTCCACTTAGAACATCCCTCCATTCAGATTTGCATCCATTTAACACTACCCTTTGTTTATGCCCCTTTAATCATGCTTTAATACAAGTGTAAATATAGTATATAGATATATTTATTATGTTTAATTGACACACCTCCTAGGTGTGCAAAGCTCAGGGATGTGTTCATGGTAGCACATGGAAGAACCCTACACAGTTACTCTGTTGGCAAAATATGAGATTCATAATTAATTTAGGACAAGAAGCAAGCTGGACGAAGGACAATTTGGCTTCCGTCGTGGACGTTCTGTAGAGGATCAACTACTGCTAACATATGAGACTGTCTCTACATGGCTAGATGAGGGCTATATGGTGGATGTAATTTTCTTTGATTTTTCAAAGGCATTTGATGTTGTTAATCATGTGCTGCTACTAACAAAACTGAGAGCTCTGGGAATTTCAGAGATAATCCTCACCTGGATCAAAAATTTTATCTGTGGGAGGGAAATGATAGTGCTTGTCTCTGGCTCCTCCAACAAACCAAAGAATGTTCTAAGTGGAGTACCTCAGGGCTCTGTACTAGGTCCTGTGTTATTCTTGATTTATGTGAATTATGTACCTCATGGTATACACTCCCAGTTCAAGGTTTTTGCAGATGACCTAAAAATATACATGAAACTGAAGTACAAATCTGTCACAGACCTGCTGGCTGGCATTTCACAGGGTCAAAAGGACATCGATACACTGGTAAGTACTGCCAAGTCATGGGGACTAGCAATGAACTCCAAAAAATGTGCAGTTCTCAAAGCACACAGTGGGTCATATAACTGAAAAAAATATTGGCCCTTATGCACATTATTACCTAGATGGATTTCAGGTAAGCTTTGTTGAGATGCATACTGACCTAGGTATCACAGTAGATAAAAACTTGCATTTCCATCAACACATTGCTGGTATAGTACAGAAAGCTGGAAGTCTGGCCAGCAACCTACTAAGTTCTACTTTATGTCGTTCTCCTGAATTTATGAAAACCCTATACATTACTCATGTCAGGCCTCTTTTGGAGTTTGCATTGTGTGTGTGGAATACAGGTTACATAGATGATTTGAGGCAACTAGAATCAATAGAGAGAAGGTGGACACGAAACATAGAGGGGATGGAAGGTCTGGATTATGGTGCCAGATTACGGAAACTAGGTCTGTACTCGGTGAAAGGTAGATTGATCCTAGCAGACATTATCAAATGTTGGAAGATTTTTCATGGTCATTCTGCCATTAAGATCCCTGACATGTTTGTGCTGGCACCATTGGTGAACACACATGGACACTCACTGAAATTGGCTCACAGGCATGCATCAGTGGATTGTAGGAAGATATTTTTTAGCCTCAGATGTTGTGCCACTTGGAACTCATTGCCTGATGATGTAGTAACCTTAACAGACCTGGGTGCATTTAAAGCTGCATTGCACTCAAATCTCTGCACATTGTTGCATGAATATATTGAATAGATTAACCATGATAATATACTAATCAAACATGACGAGTAGCTTAACTTCTCTATATTCAGAATATAGAGATCTCTATGTATCTAGATTCAATCTCTGTATTCAATCTCTATACTCAATCTCTGTATTCAATCTCTGTATTTAATCTCTATATTTTCTTTTTCAGAAATCTTGACTGACAGCAAAATATTAGCAGAATGTAGTGGCTACTCTAAGCATACAAATTCTGCTTAAGGTACACTTTCCAGTTCCTGTGTCTTGCCCTGACTATCTGATAACAATATTTTCCTTAATCTAGGGGACTGGCATACCTGCAGATACGGGCTCCCCTCATCGGGCACGGAACTTATCTCTGGGTGAGTGATGCTTGAGTATATGGGGAGCCAACCAGGTGAGAGAACCAGGTGAGAGCTTAGGCCTAAAATTGGTGATTACCATTATATATTTTAACAATGTTCACCTCTTCCTGGAGGACCACATGACTTCTCCCATCCCAGCCAATCTCTGGGGCAATACTATAATGGTCTTGGGCAATAAATAATGATTTTGTTAGTTGTTCAATAAAATGCATAGAAGCATGTGTACAACAGTAAGCTACCACAGTTGTACCTAGGTAGGAAGATATGTTGCAAAAGTTCAATGAACATAAATTCAGGAAGTCAAAACTATCTCAATGTCCCTGGGAGATGAAAACAATGTCCTGATAGGTGTTGCTTTTCAACTAAATATATAAATTCCAGGATACACTAGTTCCCAATCAACTGACAACTAGGCAGGTAGGTTAGCACCTAGGTAGTTATCAGGTCAACTCACCATTTTCAAACCATAGTGTGGCCAGCACTGCACAGAACTTAATGGACTCTGTGAGGAAGACAGCAGTACTGGCGAAGTATGGTGGGCCAGGCGAGTTGGCACGGGAGTACCTCATAACCAACACCAAGGCAGTTGTTTGAATGGTGATTACCAGCAGCACTATCCACTTGATGGATATTGCAGCCATTTCTGATAATTTATCTGAACATATGCATAAAACATTCGACTGGTCTTTATATTAACCGAATCAGAGAATGCACTGCGATGATCTTTTTAGACTAGTAGATGTTACACACTCCAAACTCGGTATTTTGCTTGCGGCTTACACTCGGGACCTCAGTATCAAAGTAAAGATCATATATGTGTGCAAACATTCATTAGTATTCAATTCAGGGTGAATGGAACCTGTGCGGCGGATTGTGTGCAGCGTAGTTATGCCAATTTTTTATGCCATATGAAGGAATTTTTTAGTGCCACAAAAGGAAGCACCTGTATAGTTAGTTGAAACATGACTTTTATTCAATATATATGGAATGGCTGAGGATCTCTCGCAAAGCTATAGGAGATGGGAGGAATGATCCGGTTCTAATACTTTTCAGATTGTAACGGGATGCACAGAGAAGCTGGAGATGCCATTTATATAATGGCATATGATACACAATGTTGCTTCATTTAGACCAACTTGCAATTTTGATTGTACTGCTTGCATTACAAAATTCATGTTCAAAAAGCGTCAGCATCAGTCGTAGTCAGCGACCGGCTGTACCCGGCGGCGGCCCGGCCGCGTCAGCACACAAAGTTCGATGCAGAGGCTCTCTGGCAGCCTCCGCAGCCAGTTGGTGGAGGCGCCATCTCGAGGGCTACCGACCGTCCAGCCAGCACCGGCCGGCCGGCCGCCCAGCCGATACGTCCCGTTGTTGTTCTGCAACTAGAGCCGCAGCGACACCGGCAGCTGCTCGTGTCGCGACGGTGGCGGGCGCGCCGCATCGCCGTCGCACCTCCGTCGAAGAGCATGTATGGCGTGTCGGTTTTCGCTCCGGCGCCGCCGCCGCCCCAGGCGTCCAGGTAATCAGCATCCATCGACGTGACGTAGGGATCGTCGGGCGACACCAGACGGAAGGTGCCACGTCCGGGCCGGTGGCGTCGGACGGCCGCGCCACGCAGTAGTAGTGGCCGGCGTCCAGCGAGCCGCCGCAGTGCACCACCAGCGCGAACAGTCGGAACAGGACGGACGGCCCACCACGCACCGGGACCCGCAGTCTCTCCGTTAGCGCCACGCGAGTCAGCACCTTGCGGTGCACCCGTGCTACAATCAAACAAGAAGCGCACCATCGAGATGACGAGGTAGTGCGGCGGCTGCAGCAACTGCAGCTGTCGGTCGGCGTCGCGCAGCTCTGCGCACTTCCCGCAGTTGTACTGGTTCTCACCGGACAGCTGCTCCACTGCTATATACTGCTCCAGCAGGGCAGACACCTGGACGTTCGTGCGAGGTTGTGGCGACAGAGTCCGGCACGGCCAAGTGCAGATCGGTGATGCCGTCCAGATGGCGCGACACGTAGGCGCACGTGCTACACGTGTAGGTTGTCTCGGCGCGGCCGGCAAGCAGACGCCGCACCAGAGTCGGAGATGGTGGCGGCGGCGGGTCAGTGGCACAGCCGCCGCCGACCGTCGGCTGCTGACAGTCGCTCCACAGGATATGGTCGGCGCGGTGGGACAGCGGCGGCTTCTGGGAAGCACGATCGCTGCCGAAATATGTCTGGTGCGTGCCCTACTGACTGGCGAGCCGAGCATCAGGTGATGCTGCGCTGCCGCTGGAGTCGGTCTGGAGCGAGCCG
>JAOTOM010002819.1:0-17500 GCA_034440615.1 Ashinkailepas kermadecensis | reverse complement strand
GTTAATTTTAGAATTGCTAACACCTTTGTCCCATTGCTTGTGTAGATGAGCGAACAAATTTACACTGAATTATGGCTCAGTACAACGGTTGGATTGCTGCATCCAGTTTTGCTACTCCGATGGATTGCTGCATCCAGTTTTATCACTGCGAGTGGATTGCTGCATATGTCCAGTTTTGCCACTGCGAGTGAATTGCTTGGAAGTCACAGTTTGCAGAGAATAAGCCATCCGGCACGACGTGGAAAAGCTACGGAAGCCATCAACAAATTCCTAAGGCAGTCATCCTTCGACCAGTTCCGACAATTTCAAGACGTCATCTTCTATGGATGTGCGCGTAAATGCCTTCGATGCTGACGAGACGATTTCACACAGCACAAAGACATGGTCGGCTTCAGCACCGTCCCAGCACTCACTGGACCACGATAGACCCGAAAAGGCTGTGACGTCATAGCAACTTGACGAAACCAGGGACGTGGTTGGCAAGACTCCGATCAGCAAACATCAGTGAATAGGCGTGACAATGCCTGAGCCTGCGCATTATGACAGAAATATTTTTACAGCCACTTGGCTTCCTACGAGGCTTTGATGAACACAAACTAACGATTACCGAAATGTATTGGTAATCTTCGACTGCCTTGCGCTTCGTCCGAAGCTACTGTACAATATTTGTTTCATAGAATAGTCATGAATATATTGGCCTGCCGGTTTTCTCGCGAAAAAAACAGAGTATGAATTGAGAATATACATTCTAATATACACAACTTTGGTTTTGAATCCAACATCACCAACCGGCGCACGCCGTCCAAGGTAGTCTGCATGTGGAGACAAAATAGTATTTAGAGAAAAAAAATAATCCGCGCACTGGAGAGGGTGGGGGGCGAAGTCCGCCCACCCCTCCGATTTTTTGTAAATAACTCCCGATTTTACAGGTCGATGTACACCATTGTCGGTACACCTGCTCCGAAGTGTTGGCGCGTCGCGTAAAACAAGAAAAACGAAAATCGTCCGAAGTTTGTTCGAGTTAGGTGCCGTCAACGTCAAAACATCTCGTAGCGTCAGAACACAAAAATCGGCGCTGATGCGCTTCCCGTATATCGGCAAGAGGGAAGTGTTATTGGCAATGCTAGCGACTTGTTTGATGCGTATTGTTATGTTATATTGTTTCAAGGTCATGCTAAGCCACCGAGGTCATGCCAGGTCAATGAAACCAAATTTGGTCAACTAGAAGGTTGTCATAAACGCAAATGACTTTCATGCGATTCATGTCTTTTTGCATGTTGCTCCCCACATATCCTGAAAACCACTGTTTTTGTCATTGTGAACCTAAGCGTTTCCATACTTTATTCATGTACTTCAGTCCTTTCTTCATGAAGCCGATTGCGCCGGGCCGTTCGCGCTCCGCGGGCGATCCGGTTCCGGTAACTGGAACCGCAAACTGACCCGATAAAGTGCTGATATATAGGTGAACTGAGGTCCAATACCAGATCCATCATCAGCATTGCATCATTAGTCATTTCCAAAACATCATTGATGCCCATTTTGGAGCACTTAAACACAATCGCAGCGATCCATAACAGTGTCAAGCCAAGCCAGGTAAAACAAGCAAAATGTGACATATGTGACCTCATTTGACCTTGAAGATATTGACCTAAGGTCATGAAATTTGCACACAATAGAGTTCACCACGATACCCATCTACCTGGAAAATTCGTTACCCTAGCTATAATAGGAGCCCAGATCTTATGGGGGGAGGGTGCGGAATCTACCCCCCCCTCCAGTGCGCGTAGTTTTCAGAAGGCCTTCAGGGCGCGTGTTGAAGCTGTTTCCCGATCGATATTTTCTTCTTTGCGCATCGGCATTAATATATTGCAATACACTAGAAGCGTATTAGAAGGCGAATTGTTGCGTCTGCCTAACTGCACGTGCTAATATGTGTTTATGTTTGTTTGTGTGTCGACCTAAATGCTTGTGAAGCTCGAAGTACGACATTGAGATCAGCCAGTTTTGACTTGCGGTAGCAAGAAGATAAGTCAATAATTCCAGATAGTGTTTATTTAATGTGAATTGTTTATATATAATAGCTATGGGTTCAAGTAGAATCTATTGGTTTATATTGCAGTCCGCAATTTCTGGTCATCAGACATGCCTGACGGGTAGGCCTGAGTGGCTCTCAGGGCCTTGTTCATGTCTTAACTATTAGGGTCCCTCTCCAGCCGAAACGGCCCTTTCCAGCTGACATGAACAAGCCAGCTCTCAGTCAGGTCATTTCTTGTTTTTACGGACCTTTCCACCCCCAGGGTGAAAATACTCAGTTGGATGCATTTTAATTATTTTCTGGTTCATAGCTCCGCGCCAATGCCTCGAGGGGACCAAAATATCCCCTGAAGGCGTTCGACTGGAGGGCCGCTTTGGACCCGCCAGGGGAGGGACGACTTTGCCCCTCCCCCATCTTGGCTTCATCACTGATCTGAGACAAACCAAAGCCAAATTACCTGCATACACAAATAATATCTTTGATGACACATTTTAGTTTCACGACGTTAATAATTAATGTTTCTGAACGTGTCATAATAAAGTTGTAGGAGTTACCTTCAGTTACCTGCAGTTGCCTTCAGTTACCTTCGGTTGTTTTCAGTTACCTCCAGTTAGCTTCAGTTACATTCAGTTGCCTTCAGTTTCCTTCAGTTACAGTCAGTTGCCTTCAGTTGCCTTCAGTTACCTTCAGTTACCTACAGTTGCCCTCAGTTACCTTCAGTTTCCTTCAGTTACCTTCAGTTGCTTTCGAGACATCATTGGCAACGACGGCTAATCGTGTTGTTTAGCGTGACCAGGGTTACATGCATTGTTTGTATTTCTGGCTCCTCAGATGCAGAACCTGCAGCTCAGGCCCAAGGCTATATAGAAGACCGCTCAGACCGCTGCTCCTCGCCACAGTATAGGTCTAACTGGTGGCAGTAGCCGACACTGCCGCACACCGCCCACAGGTATATGAAAAATGCGTGGGCTTTCCGTAGATGAACTGCTTCAGGCCGTGGTGGCCATAATATCACACCTAAACCTAACCCCTATCACCTAAACCCTGATCCCACATCCCATGAACCACCTTACCCACCGCCAGCTCCCTCTGAAACACATCAAGCTCCTGGATGGCCACATTTAGGAGATCCAGAAGTGTGTGTGTGGAGGGGGGGGGGGGGTAGCTTGAATCCTCGATCTTTGTTGCCAGGCAGCGTAGCGTGTTCATGAAGTTCACCACAGGCGTCTAATTCATTAATTAGAGCAGCATGGAATTGATGGAGAAGATAAGTAAAGCACCTTGGTGAGGGTATGCTGGATTGTTATCCAAGAATATGTGCACTGAGAATATATCCACTGCCGTGTTTTATCCTAGTTGATCGGAGACTGCTCGTCGATTTGTGTTTGCATTGTCCCGCATGTCCGTCCATCCAGACTAATCCGGATTTACTTGCTTCCAGACCGCCGCTGATTGTTTAAGCTTTCGCTTTTTATTCCATTGAGCGGCGAAGTCGGTACATCTTGCACGATGGTTGGCCCTGTCCAATCGTCATTGGCCTCATCTCTTTCACTTAGATCATCGGCCACGACCGGGGAAATAGTCTCATAAGCTCTCCAGCCACAGCACGCAACTCATCACCGTTCATGATCATATCAACCACCTCTTGCACCGTGATGCGGTGTTCACGCGGTATTATGACATAATCTGCAGATCACCGAACAATCACACCGACAGATGTCACCACACGGAACAATCACACCGACAGGTGTCACCACACGGAACAATCACACCGACAGGTGTCACCACACGGAACAATCACACCGACAAGTGTCACCACACGGAACAATCACACCGACAGGTGTCATCACACGGAACAATCACACCGACAGGTGTCATCACACGGAACAATCACATCGACAGGTGTCACCACACGGAACAATCACATAGACAATCACATCGACAGGTGTCATCACACGGAACAATCACACCGACAGATGTCACCACACGGAACAATCACACTGACAAGTGTCACCACATGGAACAATCACACCGACAGGTGTCATCACACGGAACAATCACATAGACAATCACATCGACAGGTGTCACCACACGGAACAATCACATCGACAGATGTCACCACACGGAACAATCACACCGACAGGTGTCACCACACGGAACAATCACATCGACAAGTGTCATCACACGGAACAATCACACCGACAGGTGTCACCACGGAACAATCACATCGACAGATGTCACCCGGAACAATCACATCGACAGATGTCACCACACGGAACAATCACACCGACAGGTGTCATCACACGGAACAATCACATCGACAGTTGTCACCACACGGGGCAATCACACCGACAAGTGTCATCACACGGAACAATCACACCGACAAGTGTCATCACACGGAACAATCACACCGACAAGTGTCATCACACGGAACAATCACACCGACAAGTGTCACCACACGGGGCAATCACACCGACAAGTGTCATCACACGGAACAATCACACCGACAAGTGTCATCACACGGAACAATCACACCGACAGTTGTCACCACACGGAACAATCACACCGACAGGTGTCATCACACGGAACAATCACACCGACAGGTGTCACCACACGGAACAATCACACCGACAGGTGTCATCACACGGAACAATCACACCGACAAGTGTCATCACACGGAACAATCACACCGACAGGTGTCATCACACGGAACAATCACATCGACAGGTGTCACCACACGGAACAATCACACCGACAGGTGTCACCACACGGAACAATCACACCGACAGGTGTCATCATACGGAACAATCACACCGACAGGTGTCACCACACGGAACAATCACACCGACAGGTGTCATCACACGGAACAATCACACCGACAAGTGTCACCACACGGAACAATCACATCGACAAGTGTCATCACACGGAACAATCACACCGACAGGTGTCACCACACGGAACAATCACACCGACAAGTGTCACCACACGGAACAATCACACCGACAGATGTCACCACACGGAACAATCACACCGACAAGTGTCACCACACGGAACAATCACACCGACAGGTGTCATCACACGGAACAATCACATAGACAATCACACCGACAGATGTCACCACACGGAACAATCACACCGACAGGTGTCACCACACGGAACAATCACATCGACAGATGTCACCACACGGAACAATCACATCGACAGGTGTCACCACACGGAACAATCACACCGACAAGTGTCATCACACGGAACAATCACACCGACAGGTGTCACCACACGGAACAATCACACCGACAAGTGTCATCACACGGGGCAATCACACCGACAAGTGTCACCACACGGGGCAATCACACCGACAAGTGTCATCACACGGAACAATCACACCGACAAGTGTCATCACACGGAACAATCACACCGACAAGTGTCATCACACGGAACAATCACACCGACAGGTGTCATCACACGGAACAATCACATCGACAAGTGTCACCACACGGAACAATCACACCGACAGGTGTCACCACACGGAACAATCACACCGACAGGTGTCATCACACGGAACAATCACACCGACAGGTGTCACCACACGGAACAATCACACCGACAGGTGTCATCATACGGAACAATCACACCGACAGGTGTCATCACACGGAACAATCACACCGACAGGTGTCATCACACGGAACAATCACACCGACAGGTGTCACCACACGGAACAATCACATCGACAAGTGTCATCACACGGAACAATCACACCGACAGGTGTCACCACACGGAACAATCACACCGACAGGTGTCACCACACGGAACAATCACACCGACAGGTGTCATCACACGGAACAATCACACCGACAGGTGTCACCACACGGAACAATCACACCGACAGGTGTCATCACACGGAACAATCACATAGACAATCACATCGACAGGTGTCACCACACGGAACAATCACATCGACAGATGTCACCACACGGAACAATCACACCGACAGATGTCACCACATGGAACAATCACACCGACAAGTGTCACCACACGGAACAATCACATCGACAGGTGTCACCACACGGAACAATCACATCGACAGGTGTCATCACACGGAACAATCACACCGACAAGTGTCATCACATGGAACAATCACATCGACAGGTGTCACCACACGGAACAATCACATCGACAAGTGTCATCACACGGGGCAATCACACCGACAAGTGTCACCACACGGGGCAATCACACCGACAAGTGTCATCACACGGAACAATCACACCGACAAGTGTCATCACACGGAACAATCACACCGACAAGTGTCATCACACGGAACAATCACACCGACAAGTGTCACCACACGGGGAAATCACACCGACAAGTGTCATCACACGGAACAATCACACCGACAAGTGTCATCACACGGA
The DNA here is from genome assembly GCA_034440615.1 of Ashinkailepas kermadecensis. Classification (NCBI taxonomy): domain Eukaryota; kingdom Metazoa; phylum Arthropoda; class Thecostraca; family Neolepadidae; genus Ashinkailepas; species Ashinkailepas kermadecensis. Next base: position 11,056 of record JAOTOM010002819.1, on the reverse strand, counting down.
ACAATCACACCGACAGTTGTCACCACACGGAACAATCACACCGACAGGTGTCATCACACGGAACAATCACACCGACAAGTGTCACCACACGGAACAATCACACCGACAGGTGTCATCACACGGAACAATCACACCGACAAGTGTCATCACACGGAACAATCACACCGACAGGTGTCATCACACGGAACAATCACACCGACAAGTGTCACCACACGGAACAATCACACCGACAGGTGTCACCAAAAATCACCGAAGGTGTCACCACACGGAACAATCACACCGACAGGTGTCCTCACACGGAACAATCACACCGACAGGTGTCACCACACGGAACAATCACACCGACAGGTGTCATTAAACGGAACAATCACACCGACAGGTGTCATTAAACGGAACAATCACACCGGCAGGTGTCATTACACGGAACAATCACACCGACAGGTGTCACCACACGGAACAATCACACCGACAGGTGTCATCACACGGAACAATCACACCGACAGGTGTCACCACACGGAACAATCACATCGACAGGTGTCACCACACGGAACAATCACACCGACAGGTGTCATCACACGGAACAATCACACCGACAGGTGTCATTAAACGGAACAATCACACCGACAGGTGTCATTAAACGGAACAATCACACCGGCAGGTGTCATCACACGGAACAATCACACCGACAGGTGTCACCACACGGAACAATCACACCGACAGGTGTCATCACACGGAACAATCACACCGACAGGTGTCACCACACGGAACAATCACACCGACAGGTGTCATCACACGGAACAATCACACCGACAGGTGTCATCACACGGAACAATCACACCGACAGGTGTCATTAAACGGAACAATCACACCGGCAGGTGTCATTACACGGAACAATCACACCGACAGGTGTCATCACACGGAACAATCACACCGACAGGTGTCATCACACGGAACAATCACACCGACAGGTGTCATTAAACGGAACAATCACACCGACAGGTGTCATTAAACGGAACAATCACACCGGCAGGTGTCATTAAACGGAACAATCACACCGACAGGTGTCATTAAACGGAACAATCACACCGGCAGGTGTCATTACACGGAACAATCACACCGACAGGTGTCACCACACGGAACAATCACACCGACAGGTGTCATTAAACGGAACAATCACACCGACAGGTGGCATTAAACGGAACAATCACACCGACAGGTGGCATTACACGGAACAATCACACCGACAGGTGTCATCACACGGAACAATCACATCGACAGGTGTCACCACACGGAACAATCACACCGACAGATGTCACCACACGGAACAATCACATCGACAAGTGTCATCACACGGAACAATCACATCGACAGATGTCGCCACACGGAACAATCACACCGACAAGTGTCATCACACGGAACAATCACACCGACAGGTGTCATTAAACGGAACAATCACACCGACAGGTGTCATTAAACGGAACAATCACACCGACAGGTGTCATTAAACGGAACAATCACACCGACAGGTGTCATTACACGGAACAATCACACCGACAAGTGTCATCACATGGAACAATCACACCGACAGTTGTCACCACACGGAACAATCACATCGACAGTTGTCACCACACGGGGCAATCACACCGACAAGTGTCATCACACGGAACAATCACACCGACAGGTGTCACCACACGGAACAATCACACCGACAGGTGTCACCACACGGAACAATCACATCGACAGGTGTCACCACACGGAACAATCACACCGACAGGTGTCATCACACGGAACAATCACATAGACAATCACATCCACGGCTGACCACTGAACTGTCATCAGGTTCCGGCGTCCGTTCTTCCCCCCGGGCTGACGTGTGTTTCCCGGGCTGACGTGTCTCCCCTCGACATTCATTAGCCGTCACCACCCACGCTCCCAGCGGCCGCTGTCTTCTGCGGAGCACGCCAGCCACCAAGGAGTCGATATTGGTCGACAGAGTTCGGATCCAGACTGTACGGCATGATGCTCAGGATTCTCGCTGCAGGTACTGCGTCATAATACAAGATCCCCGGATTAAAGTACCACAATAAATACTCACAAATACAATCTTATAAGGGTGACGTAACAAGGCAGGCGAAAACTCCCGAATTAAAACGTAAGGCTCGGAGAGAATGAAACTATGAGAAAAGTACATGCTGCTTCATGTAGATAAGCGCTTATTCCATATTTATACGGTGCGTTGCTGCCAAGTCACAGCGCACCATTGGATCCGATCGCCCGTGTAAAAGTGTTTCTGACATACGTGATCGCAGACTCTCCCCGACTTCACCATCGCAAGTTGGGACGTAACATCATTTTAACCCTCCCGTTTTTCCGGTCAGATCTTCACACCCCGTGCATGCTCCCTTTAATCTCAAAACGAAGCGTTGCACGAAAAAAAGATAGAAGTGTCATCGGAAAGCGCTTGACGAGCATGTTCCGAACCCCCCCCCACAAAAAAGTGTATCCCCAAAAGTGACGTCACTATGGGGTCTATTTGATTACGACTGACATCATGTTATTGGCTTTGGGGAGTTCATTTAGGGGGATGTTTCAAAACAAAAATTACTTGGAATCACAAAAATAAGGCGAAATCGACCATGGCTCTAAAAATTCTGCCCACCAAAACTCAACATATCAAGGTTTTGCGATTTTCAAAATTTTGAGTGTTCAATTGTCTTGTATTCTTATTTTTCTTATGGGTAGGACGGACAGCAAAACATCGTTTGAAGTCAACTTACCCTGATAAAAATGCTTACTTTACCAAAAATCTTCGATTTTAGTCCTAATAGGCAAATGCATAAAACTAATACGTCATCATAAACTAAAAAAATCACAAATTCCTCTGGTGCGTTTCGTTGCATCCCTAAATATAAGCAAATGCAGAAAGTTTCATTACAAATATATTTATCCGTTAAAGCGTGACGACTGGTTGAACTGTTTGGAGGTGACCTCACTTGACCTCGCTCGTTGACCGTAGATGACTTGACCTTAACATTTTCACACAACTTGCAAAATTAATGTGGGAAATGTTGCGCAAAATTTTGACTCGCTGCCGTGCGTCGCTTTTTTAACTATCCGCGGAAAACCACAAGGAGGGGAGGAAAAAGACTCCCGAGACGCCCGGCTTAATATAGGCCGATTTCATAAGACCCTGATTCCTCTTCCCAGCTGCCGTGCAAAGCCTCTGTTTCTGGAATGTGATGCTTACATGGACATATTCACTGAATAACTAGTGCCACATTCATGTTGCCACATTCATGTGCCACATTCTCATGTGCCACATTCATGTTACCACATTCATGTGCCACTTACATGGACATTGAACATATTCACTGAATAACCAGTGCCACATTCGTGTTGCGTGGTCAGTTCCGAATAGTTCGACGTATATTTCATACTAAAGTAAGCGAAAAAGTAACTGAAACCACTTGTGTCGCGCCAGCTCTGTGCCCACTGTGCCCACTGTGACGTGGTGTTCTTTCGCCATCAGCACACGACACCCTGCCACATGATCGAAGTGTGTTTGCAGCCCCTCTCACACTTGCGGGGACAGGATCGGCCGGCTTGCGTCGCGGGATGCCGTACAACGTTTTCGCACAACCATGACAACGAAGAGGTACTGGGCTAGGATTGCCATTTTGATATGCATGTCATCTGTGAGAATCGAAATGGGAAAATATCCTAAATCCCAATTCTGTTTTGTGGTTCGATTATTTTTATGCTTTCAAAGAAGTGTGATGCAATTAATGTTTTCCAATATATATTGACATCCTATGCACAAATATGCCCTCATTGTTCGTTTTGTCAAAACCTTTTTGAGTTGTTCACGTTGAATTGCCTGGGAGTATCTGAAAAGAAACTCTATAAACTTGAGGTGACCTAAATCCTGTAATAATTAATGTGTGATAACAAAAGAGACATCCTTGGATAGACCGGTAATGTAGCCATGTGCCCAACATTAAAAACATTAAATAACGCATCCATGCTATCCACACGCAATGCTTGAACATTTCTGCATTTATCCAAAAATTGTATAACAGAAAAAATGTCAAATGATTTTCCGGCGCAAAATTCAACGCGACGCAACATGGGGAGAAACGTTGGCGGACTAACCGGCTGTAATGATCACACATTATTGTTATACTAATTTTCGATTTTCGAACTTTTTCTGACATATATCCTGCAATGACGTTACGGGAGAAAATAATGAACATCAATTGGAAATGAAACTGGTCTCTCGGATTTTCTTTGTGAAAGGAATAGAAGTCGGTATAAGCAGGGCAATACGCGCGCAGGTGGTTCGCGTATTCACGTCGCTGAATACTACACTTTGAAGGTAGGAGGGGATTGAATAAGGAGAGAACACAGTCCTTCTGGTGGTGCTCATCCACAAATTCAACACCGAATTAAATTCATCTTCTATTACTGTTACTGTTGAGAAATATGGGATTTTAGAACTTCTTCTGACATACATCCTGAAATGTCATAACGGGAGAAAGCAGTGCACATTAATGGCAATGAAATTGGCCTCTCGGATTCTGTGTCAAGGGAACAGAACATGGCATAGGTCGGGTAATATACGCACACATGTGGTTCGCATATTCACGTCACTGAGTACTACACTTTGAATGTGGGAGGGCATTGAATAGGGAGGGAACACGTACTGGGAGGGATTGAATAGGGAGGGAACACAGTCCTGGTGGTGCCTTTCCATCAATTCAAATCCGAAATCAATTAATCTTCTCCGTATCATTCTCCTTACCTTTCTACCTACCCTATTCCTTACCCTCTCCTTACCCTTTTTCTTACCTACAATTACATCTTCTCTGTACGTGTACCCGTGTACCGTATAGCCGTGTACGCATGTACCCATGTACCCGTGTACCCGGCCACCAGCACCATTCACCCCCCCACCCACCCTCCTCCTCCTACCACACTTAGATGGTTAGCTGGATAAGTCTGTGTGCCCTCGAGTCCATACCGGTGGGAATATCGAGAACTGCACCGAGTCTTGTGGTCGACATGTGCTGTTAAGGTCTTCACATGCACGAAGAACATTGCATATGGCTGGAACCGCAGAACTATCTGTGGCCACAGAAGACAGAACTTTTAAACGCAATCCTTATAATGCGGAGCAGGATGATACAGGAGCTGGCAGCTCCTGTATTGGGCGGTTCACATGGGTGTCCGTCGGTTCAGCTCACTCGTGCATGTGAGTCGTTCGCATTTTACGACAACGGCGATGCGGCGTCTCCTGGGAGATTCAGCACTGGCATTTTGCAGAAGTGCTATTCATTGGAATTTTGCAGATGCGTTATACCCCAAGTCGTGGTGCAAAGGAAAGGCATTAAATGCGTCAATCGCATAGTTCATGTTGCACTTTGGTATGTCGCTTATACGCGCTTTGTTCGTGGAACTGCTTAACATAATAGCGTAATTAGCCGCGTGAGTCGAGGAGTGGCTGGCATCTGGTGGAAAGTTTGGAAACACAATATCAGGGATAGTTATTATTTGTGTTATTACTAGTATTATTTGTTATTGCTATTACAGCGGATCGAATGGTTGGGACCTATGGATGGGACACTGGCCCGTGGCCAACCTGGTAGACTGCCACGTAACGCTTGACTGTGAAGCGGCGCAGCTTACCAATAATTGCTGTGAAGCGGCACAGCCTACAATCCTTGTGACCAGCCAGGATAAAGGTATACTGGAAGATACTTCCGTGACCGACTGTACCAGAAGGCCAAAGTACATGGGCCGAAGTGGGTGAATTAAATGAGTTACTGTTGAATACGCCAATTTAGTAAGAGTATTTCTGCTAAAGAGTTCCATATATCCCAGCACTGCGTCACCAGTCATTCTTAATGGGTATGTATGCACATTTAATATTGCACGACTGAACAGCATTCACCACATTTGTATGTAAGTGTATTTATTTAATATTGCACAAGTGAATTTCATTCACTCAATTGGTTTGTTTGCCTATGCCTCTTGGGTAGGCTGCTGCATAATTTACCAATTGCTCAGGAGATATTCTATAGTGACCCCAGTGTGCCAAGTTAAGATGCTTCTTTGAAGCAGGTCATGGTAATCAGTTCATTCTCCATACACACTCACATTCACTCACCATACTCCCATGCCATACCACTAGCTTATTGGCAGTTTGAATGGGAGCAGGCCAGGGCATCTTTGTTTGGTCATTGCATATGAGTCGAAATGTTATCTCTCAAGAATGCTGGAACTGACATATCTGCTAACATGTTTCACTCCTTAAATCAGAACCACTAAATTTATTAAGATCATTGAGATGGTTAGGTTATTATGGTGATCAAGTGAGTAAGTATTATCTAATAAAGGTATCTTATATATAGTCCAGCCATTTGGCACCATATGCTCAGTTCAAGTACACACATGCATGGTTCAGTTTTACTGCTCTGGGTCTACATCCAGTCCCCTATTCATTCCCCTGCCTGCCTTCCCACTCCCGGTTGTCCTGACAACATACTCCTCTAAGTCAGATCTCTGGAAAGCAGCTGGTCTCGCTGGGGTGTTTTCTCGTGTTTGTTGCTTGGAGCTGTTGCTACGTGTTCTTTTTTTCTGTATGGTCCTTGGCAGCATCCATGATCTCATCCCCCACTCATGCCTGGGTGCATGCGCGCACACTTGTGCTTCTTTGTTTTTCTTGCCATGGATTTGCCATTTTTGTTATGATGGTTGCAGATTTGCTTCTTATCCCACGGTTCGCCCAGCACCTTCACCTGTTTTGCACGCTTTGCGGTGAGGATCTCCTGTACGCTTATTTTTGTTTTGTGTTCTCATGGTAGGCTGAATTTTGTTTCAGACACTGGGATCCTGTCACCTATATCCTGGAAGCATATTATTCACGTCTGGGCGCCAGCTTCCGCTGGCTGACGCCCTTCTGGGCGCCCCAGCACACACAAACATCCACACACATCCACACGCACACACACACACACACACACACACACACACACACACATCCACACACACACACACACACACACACACACACACACACACACACACACACACACACATACACATCCACACACATCCACACACATCCACACACACACACACACACACACACACACACACACACACACACACACACACACACACACACACACACACACACACACACACACACACACACACACACACTCACTTTGACAAATCCACCATTGTGGGGCTAGTTGATTGGAGCGAAGAGAGTACCATTTTGGCTGCCTTTAACCCCGCTTAAACGCCCTCCCAGTCAGGTCATCACATCCGGTCTCGGGGGGGGAGGGCTCATTATAGCCCACGTATGATCTTCAAAATAAGCGTTGCACGTAAACGAAAGTGGATTCATCGGAAAAGGCTCGAGGAGTAGGGTCCGAAACCAGCCGAAAAGTCCCCAATAAAAATAACGTCACTCGGGGTCTATAGGATCACGACACTGGTCTTGTATGGGCTCTCGGGAGTTCATTTTGGGATAGATGGCAAAACAAAAATTATTTGGAATCCGAAACGGAAGGCCAAATTGATCACGGCCACGAATGTTTGCCCACCAGAAAACCAGCATTTTGGATTTTTTCCTCGACAATTTCAGTTTAAAATTTTCTTGAATTTTCATTTTTATAATGGGTAGAGCGCAGCGAAAAATATACGTTGTTTAAAGTCAATATTCTCTCATAAGGAGTGCTTACTTTAGCCAGAAATAGAAAACCCAATTGACAAATATGCAAAACAAATAAGTCATCAAAGAAGAAAAAAAGTCAAAAATTGATCTTGTACGTTTTGTTGCATCCATAACGATAAGCAAACGCTGACAGTTTCATTCAAACAACTTTATCGGTTGAAGTGTTACGACTGGTTGAGCTTTTTTGGAGGTGGCCTCACTTGACCTTGAGTCACTCGGTGGGCGTAGATGACCTGACCACAACATTTTCACACAACATGTCAAACTGATGTGGAAAAAGGCATGCCAAATTTCGCCGCGCTGCGTGTGCCGCCGCGCTGCCGTGTTTTTGCCGTGTTTTGCCGCGCTGCCAAATTTCGCCGCGCTGCCGTGCGCCCTTTCTTCACTATCCACGGAAAACCTGATGTGGGCGTAAATCCCCCTCCCCAGATGGGGCGGGTAAAGGGGTACATATAAGTTTAAAAATAGTGTTCACTGTCATTCTCCGTAAGATGCAGCGCAGTGGGGACCAGCAAGTGTAATGTTATGGCGGCCTCATACTACGCGCCTTCTCAGAAACATCTGAGTGGGAGGCCAAATTGATTCTCCTCCGCGCTGTCAGATTAATTTGTCGATAATTCGGGATTCGGGCAAAAATAGCTTGATATGAGCTTCGCATGACGTCACAGCCGGTGACCTTATGGCATTGCCTGCTTCATTTTGTAGTCAGGAAATCGGAAAAGTTGCCACATCAGTTACACCAAGCGACGTCGCGCTTGTCCTGTCGTAACCAAGATAAATATTACGGGGTGAGAGAGGATGCAAACCCTCTGCATGGCCAACAGTTTGTCAATGTCCAATAGATATGTCAACAGCATGCTTCGAATATCCAAGGCGTGTTCTACGTTCTCTCTTTGTTTTGAGCCAATGCTTGCATAACTATGCTATAATTATCGAGATACGCATACGATTAATATCGCATTAAACTTAGGACAATCCACACTCGTGCGAAAGCATCGAATGGTGTTTATCAGAAGGAAATGGAGTCGACAATGGCCAACGACCCTTCCGGGCCTGTATTATTCCTTGGCATGCTGACAAATCTCCGACTTGTTCGCACGCCAAGGTCATAAGGACTGTCGACAGTCATACATTGTTATTTGTGGTTATTTTTAGCTATGCAGTTATTGATACATTGAATCAAGGAATACCTATACAACACCTCCATAAGGTGGGTTCCGGCTGAGGAGCCCTTAGTCACTCTGACGTCTCAGTTCATGTCCCCTGTTAAGATTAGCCGGTCCTGGTGTCTTGTCAGGAAGTGTTGTGGCTAGTGCTCTAGCTGGTCAAGGTCAGCGGTCAGCTGGTTGCCGGCTGCAGAGGGGGGGAGCCAGAGCGGAGCCCGATGTCACGATCGCGTTAACATTGGTTTTTGCCCCTATGAACTATAGCTTCGTGGTTGGGTTATCGGTGTTGATATTGGGAAACCCTCTATCAATCAAAGCCTTCGCGGATGGGAAAGCGACCCCATCGTAACCTGGCCGTCAGGTCAGCCCTTACTAGCTGATAACCGGAAAGTTTATCTGGAAGTTATACACCCCAGGCTCTTTAAGCATGTCCCTGTGAGCATGACTATGTCTGCTCCCGTGTTTGTGAATTCACGGTGAAGGGTCCTTCGATAGAAGAGACTGTACATCTAAAGACGCAATGGAAACACCTCCCGTGCGTCTGGTGCCGGCTCTCCATATCTGTCCGCCCCTGCACCCCGGGCACGAGCCCTGGAACCGCGCCTGCCGCGGTGGGTCATTCTCCGCTGATTGGCTGGCAGTCGGTCAGCTGATCTGGGTCGCCAGGCGCGACGCCAGGGAGGGCGACCGTCTGATGCCAGTGGTTCTGGGTCTGGGTGAACAGCAGAACACTCGTTCGATATATATATATATATATATGTCCACAAGTGGTGTGGATCCATCGACGGTGTCGGAAGGCGGCGTACGCACAGCGAAGAAAGCGACCTGCACCAACACTCGAACAGCAGCCAGCAGCCCAAATTATTTTGCCATGTCGCGATGCGATCCCTCTGTCGCTCCCACCCTGCCCGTCCGCCTTCTTCTCTCTTCACACTGTTAGCGCACTGAGCAGCACAACCACTCACTCGTCCCTCGGTCTATCAGTCACTGCACTGCGTTCAATACAAGGCCGCAAGCGTGGTCAGGACCGGACGGCGAGAGCGCCGGCAACGCCGCCACATGCGGTTGCTGCGCACGGCAACCTGATAGGCAGGCATTTAGGCAGGCAGATAGGCACATCGTTAAGGCATATTAAGCCATGGAGATCACGACACCCCTATAGTTAGAAGTCGGCGCAACTCCAATACAAGCTATATGATCAACATGGTCGATGCGCCCTAAAACCCCCAACTCCAATACAACTTAGGTGCACAGACCCGCTCCCTCGAATTTTCCTGTCTAAGGAAAATACAACATCTTTCAATGGACTTCGGAAAATCTCCTGACGTCTAAATTGCCCTCGTCAGTGGCGTTTCTCCATGCAAATCGTGCCTCTCGTTCATCCGTTCGAATTCTTATCCCTGTTGAATTTCATGTCACCCCTCCCACAGTGAATGTCTAAACACGTCACTGCTTCTGAAATATTTCACCTGTTTATAGCGAGCCGTGCGATAGTCGTAGGAAATTCGTGGAAATTGTTGGAACCAATACTACTTTTTGGCCGTACATGCTACACCCATGAAGTTAATATGTTGAGTACTGTTAATATTGAGTGACTTATGGCCAAACTGGCCCAACCAGTTTCTACGCCCACACTCGTACTCGTACGCCCATACCAATACGAAAATGCAATTCCTACGCCCTTCTTGTTGCGCCCCAGCAGCCGTCCTACAGAGCCTTTCCAATGCATCGACCCATCTCCTTCAAATTGAAAACAAGAAGCTCGACCCCTGCACAGAAGGTATGTACCAGGCACATCCACGCAGGTATCTGATGGTATTTTGCGCAGATTCATTCGTGTGTCACGGTATAATAACATGACAAACTCGATCGCAGGACCTGCTTTTCCCGTCAGAAACGGTTGTTTATCATCCGACACAATTGTGTAAATGCTGGCAGAAAATCTAGAATATCTTTAGTTTCCTCTCCTCTCCAAATGTCTGCCGACCTTTTCCCGCGTAAACAATACCCAGCCACACTCCGAGAACCGACCAAACGCTTATGCAGGTGTTTGTCAAGCGTGGGTACGACGCTAAACACACTGCCGGAAAGTGAAGCACAGACATGTCGAAGCTTGCTTGACGCAGTTGCACAATTTATACAAATA